>CAUYLG010060544.1:0-19002 GCA_963573385.1 Cacajao melanocephalus
ATATATATATATATATATATATATATATATATACTGAGAGGTCTTGATTAGATGTTTTTCAAAAGAAAAAGGCTTTATACCTCAGATTACATCACAATAGGAGACATCAGAATGTCTGGTTGTCCCAGTGTTAGTGAGCCTACGATTGGTCTGTGTATTCCAGGGTGACAGTCTAATAATTTCTTCATTGTAAAATCCTCCATCAACAGCTTGTCTTATCATTCATTGATATTTTTTGCCTGAATCAATTATTTCATGAGAGTTTACTAAATAGCAGTTTTCTAATTCTGTCATTCGTTCCATATTTATCAGCTGGAATTACGTGTAAAATAATTTTCTCTAAATCTCAACTCATTTTTCTCTTAAATACAGTTTGCTTGAGAACGGCAAGATAAATACTGAAGTCTTTTTCTTGAAAGGAAATTTTCAGAGAAGTTTCCTATTTTCTAGCAATAGTATTTCTCTCTCTCTCTCTCTCTCTCTCTCTCCATATATACATATACATGCATATAAATATAAAAGAGAGAGACAAATATATGTGTCTGTCTCTTTTGAATATTAATATGAATTCATGGATTTTATATATTCAGCATGCTTCAATCTGTTGTACTTATTACTGTTTTTAGTGTTCAGAATGTTCACTTTTGTCTGGGAATCCCTTTAGTTTGACTCTTGTCTTTTGGGCATAACCTTTCTTATCTTTGATCTTGTTGACTTTCCAACACAACAAGATGCTTCTTCTCGTCTTATGCATTTCCTACCCCATACAGGAATTAGTCAACTCTCCCAACAGGCTGAGTTCCTGTTACTAAGGAATGGTAGAGACCACTGTTAGGACAGCAGATCTATTCATTGCTGTGGCTTCATTATTGTTTGTTGGTATTTTCACCAGTTAGAATTAGAGAATATGTATTTGGAGAGAAAAAAATCAGAATTCATACGGTTATACCAAAAAAAAAAAAAAGGTTAAATAGTTGATTTCTACCTTATTTATTTTAGACATAATTTTTTCCTCTTAATTAGAAAATGACTTTTCTAAATTAAATAAATATTGTTTACTTTTCTTTATCCTGTAATGTTTAAATAATTATAAAAAATCCTAATATTAATACTCCAAATGAGACTGCTGAGTGAAACTTGAGATTTCTTCCCAGCTCTGCTTGTCCTTTGAATGTACTCCACTTTGCATGTATAGTCAAAATATTGTGTTTTGAGGTCACTTGGAAAATTACTTTTTGTGTGGTTATGTCACCAATTTGATAGTTAGGTTCATTGATTTCTATTTGCTCTTAATCTTAGTGCTTTTTAAACTTTTCGATCCAGTTTTATTTTTGAAATCGGGCAATCTTTAGATTTTTCCAAAGTCAAATAAATCTAACAAAGTATATTTAGAGCAATTTAGTTTCTATCTCTGTTATTTCCATCCTGATCTCTGGTCTTTGGGTAACTTTTTGTTCATTTATTCATCAATTGTTCTTTTTGCAAATAGAAGCAAACACATACACATATCCATGCCGTCTTTATAATACTGTAAATACTAGTCTGTTTATTACTTTTCTCACTTAATCCTGTATCTTGGAGATTATTTCTTTTCAGTATGTAGAAATATTCTAATTCCTTTTTTTGCTTCATGGTATCCTGTTAGTATGGAATTAGGGTATTTCTAATTTGATGAAATCTTTTTATCTATTTAATGGCTAATATATTATAGTGCAGGGAGGCAAGGAAAAAAGCAAAAAAAAAAAAACAGCAGTAGAATATAGAAAAGGTAGATTGGACTAGGGCAGTAGTGGTAGAGGTAGTTAAAGTAAGCAAAATATGGAAATATTTTGAAGGTAAAGCTATTTGGAGTTACCAATGACTTGGATATGGAATGAGAGAGGAAAGTGACAAATCCACATTTTCCACCTGAACACTGAGGAATTGGAATGTCATTTACCAGAGAAGAAACTGATGTGAACGTGGATAATGGCCAGGGTTCACTTTGGGACATACTATTTTGAGATGTATTTTAAATATCCAAGTGGAAATGGTGAGTCAATATGTAAATCTGAAATTCTGGGGAGAAGTCTGGGATGGAGCTCTAAATTTGGGCATTAATAATTTAGTTTTATTATCTCATTTGCCATTTAGCATCATGATTAAATATTTCAGTTTTATTTCCTGACAGTTTTTGGTTTAGATCTTGACTCTGGTACTAACAATGGAATATTGGGAAAGTCATTTTATGATTTTAAATTCTTTTCAACTTATAAAAAGGTGATAATAGTATTATCTCAAACATTTATTTAATGTTTGAGACAATATATGTAAAACACTTACCATAGTGGTTATTATTTGGAACTTTTAAATTAATGTTAGATAGTGGTTTTTGTTTGTTTGTTTGTTTAAACTACAGGGCAACCCGTAGACGTGTATAAGTAATTCAGCAAATGCTATTTTGCCTCCATATGTGCTGCCTAATATTCATCTACGATCTTCTGGGTTATGATAATGTAAATATATAGGAGACGTAGCCCCTGACTTTGAGGACCTCATCGTATCATTATCTTCATATTACAATGGGATAATTCAGCTCAAAGGAAGACTTGCACATATTTAAATAGTGAATTAGTGGAATATTATTTTTCAGACATACTTTAAATAAATTGTACCAATTAACAATAGGTAAAGTCTGGAAACAAATTCAGATAAAAACTGCACGTGACTATATTTTCATTTTGTCCTAATAAAAACCATATTTAGATTTTTTATTTAGGATACTGAACTAAGATGTTGATTTAAAGAATGCAACAAAGGTATACAAAGTTCTTGCCCCAATGATCTTATCTCAGTGTAATGGCAGCATGTGTGATAAATCAGTTGGTAATTCAAATAGATAGGAGGACCAAACATAAATGGTGAGCAGGTGAAACCCAGAAGGCCATCAGCCAAAGAAAGCTTTCCTCAAAATTTATCTGAGTACATAAGAAAAGGCTGGATGAAGTACCAAAAAGGAGAGAGGTTTATTGCTGTGACTATACAAAAGGGAAACTAAAGTGAAGTAGTGAAAAGATAGCCAGAGAACATTTGTAGGTGGGGAAAATTTCTTTGTGCTTGACTTTCTGTGTGTGTGTTTGTGTGTGTGTGTGTGTGTGTGTGTTCTCTCATCATAATAACCATGACAATTCGGTTGAGATTCATACTTTATAAATGAGAAATAGTTTAGAGGAGATGAATAACTTGCCCAGAGTCACTCAGCTAAGGAGAGTCCAGATTCCCAATCTTTGTCCATGGGATTGCAACAGTCTTGCTCTGCTTCTTACCCTGCAGTACTAGTGCACAGAAGACTCAGCACTGCATGATTTCTCACTTTTGGGCTCATACTCCAGGGGAGCTGTTCATTGCATTTGGTCCTAGGGGAAGAACTCTAACTTTGGATGAATACCACTATATATTGAAACCTTAATACATATTTCCCTGATTAATTTTCAATATTAATCAACTCAATAAAGTAGAATTACTCTTTTTAAAATGAGAAAATGATGGTGTAGAGATTAAGTAATTTGTCAAAATTTTCACAGGTTGTACAGTAATTCATTGAGCTGGAATTCCATCTCTTTGAATCCAAACCTTGGACTTCTTCTCATCCAAACAGAAAACCTGTGCTATAACCCAAATAAATCTTAGTAAATCACTTTTTCTGATTTAGTTTCTGACTTTCTCTCCTTCTTACTTTATCTTTAATGACTGTATTAAAGCCATTATTTTTGTGAAGTCTCTTAAAAATGATCTGGACAGAGTTATCTATTTCCCCAAAGCGCTCCTAAAGCAACTTGTCTATGATAGCTATTCTATATCCTCTCCATATTCTGTGTAATTATTTGTCTTGCATAATAGATTTGAACTCCTTAAGGCCAAAACTGTTGTTTAACTTATCTCTACAAGTTGAATGCACTAAATGAATTTCTCTGTAGAACAGAAACACTACTGTTATTTGGTAGGTTGTATGTCTTCCTGTTTTTGCTACTTTTTAAAAGGCCTCTATTGAGTATGATGAATGAAGAAGGAGATAACTGGATACATTTAGGGTAAAGAGATATAAAACATCTTAAAGTACATTTGCAGAATAGAATAATAGAATCCATCATAGAATCCATGAACAAAATGGGAAAATAGTTAAAAATACAGCCTCATATTTTACAAACCAATGATTTATTTGTGGTCAGGTAAATACTGATGCTTCAAGGAACTTCTGGGGTGACTGGAAAATAGAGATAAGAGAGATGATTAAGTAACCTAAGGTGCTGATATATATTTTTAAATTAACAACATAAGACTGTTATAAAGCTAAGAATAGGAGAAAGAAACTGATATAAATGGTTATTTTACACAGTGGGGGAATAGTTGAATGGGTCCTCCAAGCTTGCCCCAAAGACCTGATGCCACAGATCAAAAGATATAAAAGGTTTACTAGTAGAAATATACGTATATGTGAGACTAACTTCAGAGACCTCAGCAGGGGAGATTAGAGAGAAGGGAGCATCGAGGAGCCCAGAATAACTAATCCCTTCTGAATGTTGACTTGAAAAGACTTAAAGGCTTAGAAAGGAATTAATGTGAGGGTACATACTGCCAAAGGAAGCATGCAAGAGACTAGGATAGGTGTGATGCAGTAACGTTTTGCTGGAGCAGCAGCTTTGTGTAGTGGAGAGAATATAATCTTATGAGTCACCCTGACCTGATGGAAATACCTGTTTGATCTCTTACTACTTTTTAACTTCTTAGAAGTTTATTTCCTGAGAGGCAGCAAGAACAAGTTGATGAAAATGACACCTACTCTGTGGTACTTTTGGAAGTAAAGATGATGTAACACATGTGAAGAATATAATTTCATATCTGGCAAATTCCAGGTTATTACTTTCTCTTACCTTCCACACTTCTGCATTTCAGATCTTTTTAATGTATTATTAAAGCCTTTCTTCTCATCCACTTGGTATAAATTAAACAATAGAAACAAATATTGGAACTTAAAGGCATAATACAAGATAAATAAGATAAAGGAAAAAAATGATGCAATAAAATATCAGTAGAAAAATAGAGATGCTGAAAGAAAATTCCAAAGCAGAGATTTTTTTTAGAATGATTCTATTGGTAAGGGAACAAGAGAACAAACCTGAGATTTAAGTTCTAACAGCATGATCTTGGTACACAAATGATTAAACTCTTCTGCTATTTAGTTTTTTATTTCTATAAAAGTAATACAATAACAACTGGGCATCAATATAAACTTGGTGGAAGGTAAGAAAGTATGTTTAAGTCCATTAAATAAGTTTAAATTCATAATTGGCTTTAATAAGATTACATCTTATCTGGCAAAGTATAATCATTAGGACTCTGTTCTGTTGATTTTCTATCCTATAAATTCAGGTTGCTACACACTTACAGGTGAGTTAATTTACTAGGTGTATGAATAAAATATTTAAATATTTATTCTATTATTGATAAGTAGGAAGCCAAAGATAATGCCTGAATACAACTAATTTGGATGCTTTCAAACAAAACAAGTTATTTATTAAAACATATCTATGGTTATTAATCAAACACTGTCATAGAAATTAATTTTAAATTATGATTGAATCAATTTAAAGAATTCATACATTGATACCTATTAATCACTTTCAATGTTTATTTTAAATCTTTTATCAATAAGTTCCATATCTGGTATTCTCAACAACTCTGAACATTGATGGTGTTACTTCACTATTGAGATACAATGAATAAAAAAGAAATAATGCTTAAAAGTAGATTATTGGCTCTGAAAGGTTGTGAGAACACAGAACGAGGACTTCAACTTGAATTCTTGACATGTCAGATCTCTTATTCTACTAGCCAAAGTGTGCTTTAAATATATCTGGGGACTTTTGTGTGTCACAGTGTGAAAATGTCACTAGTAAGATTTAGACTTTGAATTTTCTATTTTAGAACCTATATACCTAAGTTTCTTCCAGACCACTGATTCCAATTGAGTACCTGTATTGGTTTACAATGGCTGCTAAAACAAAGTACCATAGACTGGGTGGCTTCAAGAAAAGAATTTTATTTTTTCACAGTTTTGGATATCAGAAGTGTGATATCAAGGTGTCAGCCAGGTTAGTTTCTACTGAGGACTCAGGACTCCCTCCTTGGCTTATAGATGGCCATTCTTTTTCTGTTGTCTTCATATAGGTTTCTTTGAGTCTGTGACCAAATCTGTGCTTCTTATAAGGACACTAGTCACATTGGATTATAACCTACTCATATGAAGTCATTTTACCTTAGTTATCCCTTAAAAGTCCTATCTCCAAAGACAGTCACATTCTGAGATATAGGGGGCTAGGACTTCAATATAATATAATGTGTCTCTATAATAATGTCTCTCTCTCTCTCTCTCTCTCTCCCTCTCTCTCTCTCTCTCTCCCCCCTCTCCTGTTCATTTTAGTAAGGCTTATCTATTCTCTGCCATGTAATTGGTCTTGGTTGTGTGATGGAAAATCTCTTCATAAAGACGGGATCAGAGATAAGCTGAACAAAATCTGAAGAGATATATGGTCCAGAGAATTTGAGCACTGATAGCCCAACTTATTGTCCAACTATTTATTGGCCAACTTCAATAAGAACACATTTAGATTCTGGCTCCAAAACAGGGAGTTGATAAATCTGAGAGTTTATTTGGTTGCAAGGAAGATAAATCTAATTAAACTAATTTAACCAAACACAGGGAATTTTGGAATCTATTTCTTCTTTAATTATCTGTTTATTCAATTAAAAGTATATTTCAAATATTTAAGGTGTATTACAGGCACTATTCTAGTTTGCAGGAAATAATAGTAATAATAATAGTTAATAATAGTAGACAAAACACATTAAAATCTCTGCTTATGTGGAAACTACAGTGACAGAATAGGAGAGGCAAATAAATATTTGGTACATAAAATAGTGAAATGTGCTATGAAAACAAAAGCAGATAGCTGATGGATGGATGAATGAGGGTAACTACTATTAAAGTGACCAGCTTCTCATGATTTGCCTGAAACTGATGTTGTTACTGGGATGTGAAACTTTTAATGAAAAAACTGGGATATTCTGAGGCAAATCAGGATGGTTGGCAAACCTACTTCTAATTTAGGAAGCATTGGCAGGAAGTAGTATCTGAGAAGAGACATTTGACCAGAATTTTGTAGGAGGTGAGGAGGTCACCCAAGTAGATATCTAGGGGAAAGCCGATCTAGTCAGAGAGAAAAGCATCTTTAATAAACATGAGGCAGGTGAATGCCCGATAGGATCCAGAAGCAGCAGCAGTGTTGTACGATGGTTGGAACTGAACACCTGGGAGAGTGAGTGGTATGGAATGAGGTCAAAGAAGTGACAAGATCTGGGTCACAAAAAAGCTTGTAGGTTAATAGAAATACATTGAATTTTCCTGTGAGCACAATGAAGAAATACTGGAGGGTTTTAAGACAAATATTGTCATCATCTGACTTGCATTTTAAAAGTATCACTCTTAAGGCTGCTGAGAATAAACTTCAGAGAGCAAAGGTATAAGCAGAAGGACAAGTCAGGAAGGTATTACAGTAATTCAGGCAAAAAATGATGGCAGTTCAGAGCAATGGAACCTAGTGAGATGCTGG
Source organism: Cacajao melanocephalus (assembly GCA_963573385.1). Lineage (NCBI taxonomy): Eukaryota > Metazoa > Chordata > Mammalia > Primates > Pitheciidae > Cacajao > Cacajao melanocephalus. The sequence continues at coordinate 7,650 of CAUYLG010060544.1, forward strand.
TATGCTGTTTATATTTTGATTTGTAAAAGATTTTGCTAATAAAGTGAAAATAGACTGCAAAAGAAAGAGAGATGTAAAAGGAAACTTCATTTTATGATACAAAATAGGAGATACTGAGTAGGGGAGATAGATATGTGATTCTGGAATTCGAAGCAGAAGAATGGGTGGAGAAATCACCTCATATAAATACACACTAACCCAAGCCACTGATTTTTGAGCAGACATGGGATACGTTACACAAATGAAATCTATATCTTAAAAAGAATTACAAAAATTATATCTATGTTGATAAGAAGAAAGAACACACACACGGTTGTGAGAGAAGGGGGTGGGAGTTTATGGAAATTATTTTGTGATTGTTTCTTTTTTCAAGTTGCGAAATTGTTTTGTAATTTTTTTTCAGGTTGTGAAAAGCAGGATCATTATGTAAGAGTGAGAATGAAAAATGGAAGAACAAAGACCAGGACTTTGAGAAGACAAAGGTATGAAATTATCATTTTAAGGTTGCAAGAGTGAATGGCTTAGGGAAATGTAATTAGATCATCAGGGAGAGTTTAGACCCACTTGATAGCAGAGGTCACTATATTTAAATAGGTTCAGATGGAATATCTCTGAGTTTTTCTCTGGCCACTTTTATCTGCATGGCATAAACATGGAATAGCTAAATAACGGGATTTAACTAGAGTTTAAGTTTCACCAAATGAGTGTGACAAAGTTAGAGAAAGGCATAGTTAGAGAGATGAAAGACATTGTGAGAACATGAGCAAGGAGTTCACTTGTAATGACTGACTTTGAAATTTATGCAGAACAAAGAGTGAAATGAATGGAAACCAGGAGAATCGAGGGGTAGTAAAAAGGTGGTAGGATTAAGAGATTACAGGCCTAGTGTGGTAGAATGATTACTTAAATGGGGAACAGAAGGAAATACATATGTGGGTTATAACACAGGTTGCAAGAGAGAAACGAATCACCTATATGCCTGAAGACAGCACCACAATGGTTACCTCCTCTGTGTTTTTGACGGTACATGGTTTCTTATCTTTGCTTCTCTTTGCACGCCTGCTTCATTCTTTCCTTGTCTGGAGAGGTTAATTGTCTACTTGGGTGGACATACGGTTATCCCCGACCCAATAATATATGGAATTCCTATTTTAAATCCCTTAAGAATCCTGGAGAAAGAAGAATCTATTTTGTTTGACTTGGCCTCAACTATGTTCTAATCAGTCACTGCCAGGGGTATAGAGTCACGTATCCTACTACCTCTCAGCAGGTATAATGAAACGTGACTTCTAATAAGAGGACATGAGCAGATTTTTTAGTAAGAGTGTGTGGAGATTAGGAAGAAATAATCATTACAGGAAGTGGTTGGCATTTTATGAAAGTGATTGAAGCATCAAGTTAATTGTTATTATGAACTAGTTTCAAATTAGAATCACTTACAGAAAGGAGAGCTATCATTTTAAAGCCAAGAGGAGAGTTCAAGACAGCAGTATTTTTTTTTTTTTTTTTTTGTCATGCCGTGATTGAAAATGGGCTAGCAAATCGTTTCCTCTGGATTTCCCAGCCAAAAGGCATTATTCTCTCAGTCTTTGTTTCTCTATAGCTTGCAAAGTTTGCCTTAAGTTCTACCTTTAAATTCCATTTCCTCAACCTTTTATATTCATGATTTTCTGTGCCCTGTGTAATATATAATAACGCTAACATTTCAGGAATCATATTCATTGGCAACTTAGTGTTATACTTTATTCTTCCTTTTTTCTCATGTGCTCCTCTTGTTCAGGTAGATAGTGGAAAGGAATTTTAAGAAAAGGAAATATATTTTTTCATCCTCTAGAAGTTAATGACTAGTAACAGATATTAAACATCTTCTATATTCCCATACCTCACTTGCATTTAAAACTGTTTAAATCAATAAGTAACCATTTATTTTTAAAAAGTACATATGTAAGACAGTATGACAACTGGAATAGAGTGCATAAAAGTGAAGAAGATACCCTACAAGACCTTTTATCCAATAGTCTCCAGTGACTTAAGATGAGGAATGCCTGTTTGTAAGGAACCATGATCAACAGGGAAGGTCCTGAAGTCTGGCATTAAACATGTGACTGGGGATGAGAGGGACTTCAAAATAGGATAAGACTGATGGCCAAAGTTTTTGGAGAAATGTGTTCAGGCACTAGTTTACGAAGATTCTTAATGCGATGCAAGATTTGAGACTTTCTTCTCTAAATATGTGGTAACCACCAGTGGATTTTGAGGGATAGAGTTTTGAATTGTGCATAGGATGAGGTAAAAATGATAATTTAGTAATGTTAAGATGAAAAGTATGAGTAAGTGGGTGAATAACTGAATGACAAGACTTGTTTTTATCAGTCCCTCCATGTTAAGTACTGAGAAAAACCAGATACATTAACAGAATGGATAATATAGGTGATATTTCACTTAATATCTTCATCTTAGAAATACATTTCTACATGGCATTGGCATAAATAAACTGAAAAAAATACAATTAAGAAATGCAGCTGCTCAACTTTTGATTTTGGGCGTAGGACACAATATGGAAGGTCTAAATAAGGGACTAAAAGTAAATCTATGTCATTTTTCTCTCTGGCTCCATTCTGTCAGCCTTGAGTGGGAGAGTATTTGGAAGGAGCCAAGAATCATGAGTTGTAAGACTCAAATAGAACTTGAGAGAATTCTAACTTCTATTCTGTTACTAGTGTCGAAGCACATTTTTTTTTTTCTAGCTGTAGTAGGAAAATTTGAGCATTATTTTTGTGAGGAACTGGAGGAAAAAGTCCTTTAGCATCCAGGAGATCAAGAGGTTAAGTTGGCAGTTCACAGACTTGTATCAGGCAAATAAATGGGCTCTGCAGTGTGTGTGTCAGCCAATGACGACTACTTTCTGAAAAGACCTTGTTTCTCTCTGTAAGGGCTTTCTATGCTGAAAACATCCCATCCTTGCGCCTTGACCATCCAAACTAAGAATGTAAATATTATTATTACTATTTAATAGCACACTCTTGAGTCTCAAATGCCAAGTGTCTCAGTGTACTTAAAGTTGCTGGATGTTTGTAGAAGTGGTTGATATGACCATTGCGATTAAATAATAGGCTGGACTATTTATTGAGTGATCTAGTGAATAAATGAATGAATTATGACTACAACCTCTGAATTATTTATATTCAGTACAAGGTAAATTTTTGTCTATGACTTAGATGTTTATTATTTTTAAGTAAAAATATATTATCTAATTATTTTCTTTTTTTCTTATGTCTGGCTTATAATGCAGAAAAGATACTATAAAAAAATGTTGGCGAAAGTCTTGGGTTGAAATTTTTCTGCCAGCCTTTGTCCTTTGTGAAGTTGGTCAAGTTATTTCCTCCATATAACCATAACCTTTCCATCTAGAGAAACTTGTCTGGGTTCCATTTCCAGCTGTGTTATTTACTAGCTATAATATTGAAAGTTCTTAACCTTTTTGCTTCTTCTTCCTCATCACTAACATGTATACTAAAATAGCACTTACCTGATGAATTTACCATAAAAATTAAGTGTGTTAACATGTAAATTATTTAGAATAAGACTGATACATGAAAAACAACAAATATTACCTATTATAATCTAGGCTTTTGAACAAACATTTCCTTTTATAGGGATGTTGAAAAAGACAAGCGGTTGTCTGAGATACAGTGGGTACCAGATAAACATTTTTAAAATCTTGTTCAAATGTTTTTATCTCAGTGGCTTTTAGGGTACAAGTAGCTTTTGGTTAGATGGATAAATTATATGGCAATGAATTAATGAGGTTTTAGTGCACCTATCACCTGAGTGGTGTACATTGTTTGTAATACGTAGTTTTTAAATCCCACACTCCCCTCCTATCCTCCCCCTATTGAATCTTCAAAGGCCCTTATATCAATCTGTATGTCTTTGTGTGCACATAGCTTATCTCCCACTTATACGTGAGAACATATGGTATTTAGTTTTTCTTTCCTGAGTTACTTCACTTAGAACAATGGTCTCCAGCTTCATCCACATTGCTGCAAAATATAGTATTTCATTTCTTTTATGGCTGAGTAGTATTCCATGGTGCATATATTGCACGTTTCCTTTATCCACACATTGGTCTGTTGGCACTTAGGGTGGTTCCGTATCTTTGCAATTGTAAATTGTGCTGCAGTAAACATATGTGTGCATGTGTCTTTGTTATATACTAACTTATCTTTCTTTAGGTAGATAGCCAACAGTGGAATTGCTCAATCGAGTGGTATATCTAGTCTTAGTTCTTTAAGGAAGCTCCATACTGTTTTTTTCCAGAGAGGTAGTAATAATTTACATTCCCACCGATAGTATATAAGCATTCCCTTTTCATCACATCTATGCCAACATCTACCGGGTTTTGACATTTTAACAATGGCCATTCTCGGAATAAAGTAGAATCTCATTGTGGGCTTTAATTTGCATTCCCTGATGATTAGTGATGTTGAGAACGTTTTCAAATGCTTGTTGATCTTTGTATATTTGCTTTTGAGAAATGTCTAGTCATGTCATTTGCCCACTTTTTGATGGAATGGTGTGTTTTTTCTTCTTGCTGATGTGTTTGAGTTCCTTGTAGATTCTGGATACTAGTCTTTTGTTGGATTCATAGTGTGCAAATATATTTTCCCATTCTGTAAGATGTTTATGTACTCAGTTTATTATTATTACTATGCAGAAGCTTTTTAGTTAAGTCCCATTTATCTACTTTTGTTTTGGTTGCATTAGCTTTTTAGGTCTTCATAATGAATTGTTTTTCTAGACATATCCGGAAGAGTTTTTCCAAGGTTATCTTCTATAATTATTATGGTTTCAGATATTAGATAAAAGTATTTGATACATCTTGGGTTGTTTTTATTAGATGACAGGAATCCAGTTTCATTCTTCTACATGTGGCTAGACAGTTTTCCCATCGCCATCTATTAAATAGGTTGTTCTTTCCCCAATTTATATTTTGTATGCTTTATCAAAGATCAGTGGGCTATAGTATTTGGATTTATTTCTGTGTTCTCTATTCTATTCCACTTGTGTATATGCCTACTTTTATACAAGTATCATGCTATTTTGTTAATTTTAGCCTTGAAGTATAATTTGAAGTCTGGTAACACTATGTCTCTCGGTTTGTTGTTTTTGCTTAGGATTGCTTTGGCTATTCAGGCTCTTTTTTGATTCCATATGAATTTTAGCATATTTTTCCTAATTCTGTGAAGAGTAATGTTGGTATTTTAATGGAAATTGCATTCAATCTGTAGATTGCTTTGGGCAACATGGTCATTTTCACAATATTGATTTTTCCGATCCTTGGGCATGGGATGTGTTTCCATTTGTTTGTGCCTTGTATGATTTTTCTTGGCAGTGTTTTTTAGTTCTCCTTGTAAAGTTCTTCTAACTCCTTGGTTAAGTAAATGCCTAGGTATTTTATTTTCTTTATTTTTTGGCAGCCATTACAAAAGAGGTTAAGTTCTTGATTTGATTCTCAGTGTGGTCATTGCTGGTGTACGACAGATTTGTGTAGCTTAATTTTGTAACCTGAGACTTCACTAAATTTATTTATCAAATCAAGATGTTTTGAGAAAAGTCTTTAGTGTTTTCTAGGTAAAAAATCACATCGTCAGTGAGCAGTGTTTGTTTGACTTCCTCTTGTCCAATTTGGATCCTCTTTATTTCCTTCTCTTGCTTGATTATTCTAGCTAGGACTTCTAGCACTATGTTGAATAGGGGGGTGCAAGAGAGCATCCTTATCTTGTTCCACTTCTTAGAGAGAATGTTTTTAACTTTTCTCCATTCAGTATTGATGTTAGTGGTGGGTTTCTTATATATGGCTTTTATTATTTTGAGGTAAATCTCTTGGACTCTTGGATTGTGCTATTGGATGTTCTATTGGATTGAGTTAGCTGGTATTTTGTTGACGATTTTTACATCTGTGTCAATCTGGGATATTGGTCTTTAGTTTTTCTTCTTTGATATTTTCTTTCCTGGTTTTGCTATCAGGGTGATACTGGTTTCAAATAATGATTTAGAGAGGATTCTCTGTTTCTCAGTCTTCTGAAATAGTTTCAGTAGAATTGGTACTAATTTTTCTTTAAATGTCTAGTAGAATTGACCTGTGAATCATCTGGCCCTGCGCTCTTTTTTGATGGCAAATTTTTTATTACTGATTCAATCTCACTGCTTGTTATTGGTATGCTCAGGATTTATATTTCTTCCTGACTTAATCCAAGAGGGTTGCATGTTTCCATGAATTTATCCATTTCTTCTAGGTGTTCTAATTTGTGTACATGGAGATGTTCATGGTAGTCACAAACGATCTGTTCTTATTTATGTGGTATTGGTTGTATTGTCTCCAGTTTCACTACCAGTTGAGCTTATTTGAAGTTCTCCTTTCTTCGTTAATATACCTAATGGCTTATCAATTTTGTTTATCTTTTTAAAGAACCAGGTTTTTGTTTTATTCATCTTTAGTGTATTTTTTGTTTAATTTTATTTCTTTTTCTCTGATATTTGTTATTTTTTTCCTCTGCTACTTTTGGGTTTAGTTTGTCTTTGTTTCTCTAGTTCCTTGAAACGCAGCATTAGATTGTCAATTTGTGATCCTTTAGACTTTTTAATGTAGGCATTTAGTGCTATAAACTTTCTTCTTAGCACTGCTTTTGCTGGATCCCAGAGGATTTGATAACTTGTGACACTATTATTATTCATTTCAAATAATTTTAAAATTTGGATCTTGATTTCATTGTTAACCACAAAATCATTCAGAAGCAGGTCATTTGATTTTGATGTATTTTTTTTTTTTTTGTCTTGGAGGTTCCTTTTGGAGTAGATGTCTAGATTTATCGCTTTGTGTTCTAAGAAGGTACTTGATATGATTTCAATTTTGTAAATTCATTGATAATTCTTTAATGGCTGATGATATGGTCTAGCTAAGAGAATGTTCCATGTTCTGATAAGAACAATGTGTATTCTGCTGTTTTTAGGTAGAATGTTATGTAAATATCTGTTAAGTTCATTTATTCTAGAGTGTAGATTAAGTTAGTCTATTTTTTCTGTGTTGACTTTTTTCCTGATGATCTGACTTGCGTTATCAGTAGTATATTGAAGTCCCCCACTATTACTGTGTTGCTATTGATCTCATTTCTTAGGTCTAGTAGTAATCATTGTATGTATCTGGGAGCTCCAATGTTAGGTACATATGAATTTAGAATTGTGATGTCTTCTTGTTGGATTGATTCTTTCATCATTATAAAATGACTTTGTCTTTTTTGACGTTGTTACTTTAAGGTCTGTTTTATCTGATGTAAGAATAGCTACTGCTGCTTGCTTTTGGCATTCATTTGCATGGAATCTGTTTTTCTACCCCTTTTCCTTGAGTTAATATAATCCTGCTTTAACTTTTCTGGATATAAAGTTATTCACTGACAATTATTCTGTATGAAGGAGGCTAAGGATAGGACCCTAGTTTATTCTGGCTTCTAAGGTTTGTGCTGAGAAGACTGCTGTTAGTCTGATAGGTTTTCCTTTATAGGTTATTGATGCTTTTGTCTCATTGCTCTTAGAATTTTTCCTTCATATTGACTATAGATTGGTGATTACCTTTTTGCAATTAATCTCCCAGGGATTCTGTGCACTTTTTGTATTTGGATATCTAAATTTCCAGCAAAGCCAGGCAAGTTTATCTCAATCATTTCCTCAATTATTTTGAGGTTAGGCCATCTTGAAAATTCTTGGAGAATTTTTCACTTCTTTTTATTCTTTTTTCTTTATTTTTATCTGATTGGATTAATTAAAAAGCCCTGTCTTTGAGGGCTGACAATTTTTATTTTACTTGGTCGACTCTATTGTTAAAACTTTCCAATATATCTTGTAATTTATTTCATTTCCAGCAGTTTCAATTGGTTTTTCTTTATGACATCTATCTCTTCAGAAAAGAATTCATTCATTTTCTGATTTTAAAAAAAATTTTTATGTTGGCTTTTTTTCTTTCTCTGGTATCTTCTTGAATGGTTTAATAATCAACCTTTTGCATTTTTTTCTTCTGAGATGGAGTCTTGCTCTCTTGCCCAGGCTGGAGTCAGTGGTGCGATCCTGGTTTACTGCAACCTCCGCCTCCTGGGTTCAAGTGATTTTCCTGCCTCACCCTTCCAAGTAGCTGAGACTACAGGTGCCCGCTACCACACCTGGCTAATTTTTGCATTTTTAGTAGAGATGGGGTTTCACCATGCTGGCCAGACTATCCTCAAACTCTTGACCTTGTGATCCACCTGCCTCAGCCTCCCAAAGTGCTGGGATTACAGGCGTGAGCACCATACCCAGCCCCCTTGGGTTCTTTTTCTGGCATTTCAATGATTTAATCTTGGTTTGGATTGATTGCCAGAGGGCTAAGGGTGATCTTCTGGGGGTGCTACAGAACTGTGGTTTGTCATACTACCAAAATTATGTTTCTGATTCCTTCTCATTTGCATAGACTTCTTCTAATTACTTTTGAAGTTATTTTTTATTTGACAGTTTTTTTATTTCTTTTTTTCCCCTTAATCATGTGACTTTTGTGTTTCTAATTTATTTTATCCTCATTAGGCTTTTGGTGTTTTCAGGGTTGAAGACTTTATATAAGTTATCTTGAAGTTTATCTCACTCTCTCAGGGTACACATTTTTTATATATTTCTTTTTTCCCCTAGTATTTTATTTACTGGATTGAATAGTTTAGACTTCAGGCCTAAACATCTGGAGACGTCCTTAAGTAGAAACTGGTTTTGGCTAAATCCGGAGAGTCGATGCAATACGCAATCATGGGCAGAAGTCCTGGCTTTGACAGAGGTAGTTAGAGAAGCTGTCAGTGCAATGCACTGAAGTCTTATCATGGGGAAGTTTAGGAGACACGTCAGCAGCTCCCCTGCCAGGTCAGCAGGAAACCTATCCACCTCCTGGAAACACTCCTAAGCAAGTGTTCCAGCTATTCAGATCAGACAACCACCTCTTTTCATCTGGTGGATATGTATATTCCAAGCAGAGAGGAATTATGGCATTTCCCGTTGTGTAAGCCTGAACCTGGAGGGTGCACCTCTGGTGGAGATGTAATCACCACAGTCCAGGAAGGCTGTCTATATATGCTCCCATGCCATATATATGCTTCCTGTGAGGGAAGCCCCAGCTGTATATATAGTGGTGAATGAGAGACAAAATAAGTCACCCTTTCCAAGACCCTTGACAAGCACAAGAGCTGCCTGACTCTTGGGGTAGAGCTGCAGATTCTCCTTGCTGAGCTCTGTACTACAGCTGTGCCTCTGCTGAAATAAACTTCCCACCAGCTGAAAGATTTGGGACTCGAGGACTGCCATCTGGATTCTTTCATCCTATAGGTCATTCTCTTGCTGTGGTGCATTCTCCTTCCTCTAGGAGTAGGGATCCCTGAGAGCCAAGCTACTGTGAATGCTGCTGCTCCTCTAGGTCTAGCTTCCCAGTGGGGTTGCCACACTCCTAGCTGGTGCTGGGGAATGTCTGCAAGGTATCCACTGATGTGGACCATCATCAAGTCTCTAAGCAATGGGTACCAGCAGCAGCTCTGATGGATGTGGCAGGGGAGTGATGTATTCTATGAGATTCCTTGGTTAGAGATAGCCTTAGTGTGTTGGCTTTCTCAAATGCTGGTTGTGATAGTGATGAACTAGTCATGTGGACAGAGTTCAGACCTCATTAGCCAGGGTGGGGTGGGCAATGGTAATAGCCAAGGTAACACACAGTTTTTCTCCTTCCTGAGTGCTATGTTATTTTACCTGGAAATGCTGTAATGGACTGTGTCAGTTGGCCTCTAGCCAAGAGGTGGTACTTGCACCTTCCTACTGCAGCTGGAAAAGTACCAGCTGCAGTAGTAGCGGTAGGATCTGTACTTGCCTTATGTTACCCTGGGGAGATACTCTTGTTTATCAGGTGATGGCCAGGACCATAAAGCTCCCAAAAGTTTCTGTCCTTTGTGTTGAGCTACCAGGGTAGGTAGAGGGACAAAGACAGGTTGGGGCTGGGTCAGGCAGGGCTGTGCTCTGGCTCCCGACATGTGGGTCAACCAGTGGACCCTCTGTGAGTTGAGAGGTGGTTTTCTGGCCACTGAGATAGTGCTCCAGAGAGAAGCATAGCTGCCGCTGCTGCAGGCTGCAAAGGAATTGGGAAGTAGCAGGTGCCAGTAAACCCTACCTGGCTCCCATGTACTTGGTAAGGCAGATCTCACATCTGTAGTATTCTGTTAGCAGCAGTCAGTTAAGTTCCAGGTCATCTATGAGTAGAACTCAAAACTGCCCCAGGCCATAAGCCTTCCTCAGGGAAGTTGCTACCCCAGCTTTCAGGTCACACCCCTCCCAATCTGCCCACAAAACTGGGGCTCCCAGCTCTTGCTCTCATGGCTGCAGCACACATCCCACTCAAACCACCCCCCACTCAGTTCTGGCCAAGGAGTTTATCTCCGCCTTGAGGTCATACTGCAAAATTTAGGTGGGAGGTTGTTTTAACCTATGACCATTGCCTGAGTTAGTTGGTAGAATTCTCTGAAGTCCCCTGTGAGGTACAATAAGAAATGGCTTCCCTTAGTCCATGCTGGGGACTAGTAATGCACACAAGCCTCTTCTCACTGTTCTTTCTCGTCTTATATTCCTCACCACTCCCTATATCATTGCCAGCACTGGGTAAGATTTAGTCCTTCCCCTGTGGCTTGAATGTCTAGGTTCTCCAATGAAGGTATATATCCTAGAAGCAGTCTCTCCCAACTCACACTGTGGGGACTTAGAGTTTTTTTGCCTGGCTTATGGTGTAGGCTGTAGCCCACTGCTTCTTTCAAAGGGCCTTTGGATTCTTTCAGCTTTTTTGTTAAGTCCCTGCGTTGCTTCTTTTTATTTTTTATTTATTTTTTTTTATTTTTGAAAGAAAGAAAAAGAGAGGAAAGAAAGTGAGAGTGAAAGAAAGAAAAAAAGAATGTAAGAGAGAAAGAAAGAGGAAGAGAAAGAGGGAGAGGGAATGGGATTCTTGTTCTATTGCTCAGGCTAGAATGCAGTCTAAAAATGGGTATTTAAAACCTCTTTTATGCCAATAATTGTGCTTAACAATGGAGACAGGAAGGAATAAGGGATAAAAAAAAAAACTCAAAATACGAATCTCTACAGAGTGTGAACCTCTACACACTGTTTTCTACACACCATTTTGTCTTTTGAAGTGGGAGAGGCATGCTAACACTGCTTCAAATTGCAATCTTAGGAATAAAATAAACAAGTTGCATTTGAATCTCAATGAAACTAGTTTTCCCATTCTCCATTCTTCTCTCCTAAATAAGCATGA
>CAUYLG010060545.1:0-10040 GCA_963573385.1 Cacajao melanocephalus
GAAACCATCATTCTCAGCAAACTAACACAAGAACAGAAAACCACACACCGCATGGTCTCACTCATAAGTGGGTGTTGAATGGTGAGAACACATGGACACAGGGAGGGGAACATCACACACTGAGGTCTGTTGTGGGGTGGGGGGCCTAGGGGAGAGCTAGCAGGGGGTGGGGGGATTGGGGAGGGATAACATTCAGAGAAATACCTAATGTAAGTGACGGGGGGATGGATGCAGCAAACCACCATGGCATGTGTATACCTATGTAACAATCCTGCATGTTCTGCACATGTACCCCAGAACTTAAAGTAAACCCCTAAAAAACCAAAATTTTTTTTCAGAGTCCTGGAAGTGAGGAATCTGGATCAAGATGTTGGAGATCAAGGTGTTGGTGGCTGTGCTCTCTCTGAGGGCTCCAGGGGAGGACCCTCTGCCTCTTCCAGCTTCCTGTGTGAAATGGTTTGGATATACATCCCTCCAAATTTCATGTTGGGATGTGATTCCCAGTGTTGGAGGTGGGGCCTGGTGGGAGGTGATTAGATCATAGGGCTGGAGCCCTCATGAATGGTTTAGCACCATCCCCCAGGTGATGAGTGAGTTCTCGCTCAGTTAGTCCATGTGACAGCTGGTTGTTTAAAAGTCTCGGACCTGCCACTTCTCTTCTCTTACTCCCTCTTGCCATGTGACATGCCTGCTCCCCGTTCACCTTCTGCCGTGATTGTAATCTCCCTGAGGCCTCGCCAGAAGCAGATGCCAGGGCTACGTTTTCTGCATGGCCTGCAGAACTGTGAGGTAATTAAGTCCCCCTTCCTCCCTTCTTTTCTCCCTTCCCTGCTCTTCCCTGCCCTTCCCTTCTGCTCTTCCCTGCCCTTCCCTTCTGCTCCTCCCTGCCCTTCCCTTCTGCTCCTCCCTGCCCTTCTCTTCTGCTCCTCCCTGCCCTTCCCTTCTGCTCTTCCCTGCCCTTCCCTTCTGCTCTTCCCTGCCCTTCCCTTCTGCTCGTCCCTGCCCTTCCCTTCTGCTCTTCCCTGCCCTTCCCTTCTGCTCTTCCCTTCCACCCTGCCTTGCCCTTCCCTTCTTGTCTTTTCTTGTTTTTTCAAGATGAGGTCTCACTGTGTTGCCCAGTGTGGTCTCAAACTTCTGAGCTCAACTGATCCTCCTGCCTTGACCTCCCAAATTGCTAGGATTACAGGTATGAACCACAGTGCCCAGCCTAAACCTTATAAATTACCAGCCTCCTGTATTTTTTTTTTTCTAGTAACACAGACTAACACAGGAAATTGGTATTGAGGAGTGGAATGTTGCTATAAAGATACCTGAAAATGTGGAAGCAGCTTTGAAATTAGGTAATGGGCAGTGAGGTTAGAAGAATTTGGAGGACTTAGAAGAAGACAAGAAGATAAGGGAAAGTCTGGAATTTCTTAGAGACTGATTAAATGGTTGTTACCAAAATGCTGATAGAAACGTGGACTGTAAAAGCCAGGCTGATGAAATCTCAGATGGAAACGAGGAACTGATTGGGAACTGGAGTAAAGGTCACCCTTGTTAAATTCTAAGACACAACCTGGCTGCACTGTGCTCATGTCCTAGGGATCTGTGGAAGTTTGACCTCAAGGGTGATGACGTAGGTCAGGTGTGGTGGCTCATGCCTGCAATCCCAGCACTTTGGGAGGCCAAGGTGGGTGGATCACCTAGGGTTGGGAGTTCGAGACAAGCCTGATCAACATGAAGAAACCCCGTTTCTACTAAAAATACAAAATTAGTTGGGCGTGGTGGTGCATGCCTGTAATCCCAGCTACTCTGGAGGCTGAGGCAGTAGAGTCACTTGAACCTGGAAGGTGGAGTTTGTGCTTAGCTGAGATGGCACCATTGCACTCCAGCCTGGGCAACAAGAGCAAAACTCCATCTCAAAAAAAAAACCAACAAAAAACGATGACTTACCGTATCTGGTGGAAGACATTTCTAAGCAGACATTTCTAAGACGTGACCTGGTTGCGTCTAACAGTCTATGATGAGATATGGGAGCAAAGAAATGACTTAAAGTTGGAACTTATATTTGAAAGGTGTAAACTTAAAATTCTAAGACAAGGGGATTCCAAAGAAACCTGAAAAACCAGGTCATGACAGGAAGGGGAGAGGTTGGAGGTCCCTCACTAAACCCTCTCCCTTTGGAGTTTAGGCTCAGCTGACCAGTATTAACATTAAAACAGAGAGCTTAAGATTGACAAACCAGACTCTTTGTAGCAATAAGATATCAAATTCCAACCTGACTCTGGTATAGCGTCACATGACAGGTAGTAGGCATGGAAGGAAATTATTTTATCCCGGAATATGTTTCTTTGACATATTTTGGAATGGCCCTGCAAAGCTGTCTCTTGTAGAGGAAATTTATATTCTGTAGAGAATCCTCTTCCTTTTCCAGGTCTCTTCCTGATTCAGGAGAGATTTAACCAAGAGTCTGGCACTTTTTATGTTCTGTTAAGAGACATTTACCATCTATTCTCTTTGAAACCTGGAGGGTTCATCTGCATAATAAGAACCGTGGCTTCCACAACCCCCTTTATCTTAAATGTTGCTTTTTGCTGACTTCAACTTTTTACATAATAACTTTTTCACCCAATTGCCAGTCAGAAAATCTTCAGATCTACCTATGATTTGGAATTCTCCACTTTGAATTATCCTGCCTTTCCAAACCAAACCAATATATACTTTACATGTATTGATTGATGTCTTACATCTCCCTAAAACATAAAACCAAGCTGTACCCCAACCACCTTGGACACATTTTCTCAGGACCTTTTGAGGCTGTGCCACGGTTCATGGCTCTCACATTTGGCTCAGAATAAATCTCTTCAAGTGTTTCATAGAGTTTGGCTTTTTTCATTAACAAAGAAAAGCAGACCATAAAAAATTTAAAAAATTCACAGCCCAGACATATGGTAGAAAAGAAAAAGGTATTTTCAGGAGAGAAAGAAATACAAGCAGGCTGTGAAGCAGCCACTTGCTAGAGAGACTAGCATAAAAAAGGGAGCCAAGTGCTCGTATCCAGAACAAAGGGAAAAAGGCATTGAAGGCCTTTCAGAAATCTCTGGGGAGGTCTTTCCCATCACAGGCCCAGAGGCCAAGGAGGAGGAAAGAATGGTTCTGTGGGCCATGCCCATGGTCACTGCTGCCCTGTGCAGCCTTGGGACACTGCTCTCCGCATCCTGGCTTCTCTGGCTTTAGCCTTGGCTCAAAGGGCCCCAAGTATAGATAAGTCTGCTGCTTTGGAAAGTTCAAGCCACTATAAGCCTTGGCGGCTTCCAGCTGGTATTAAGCCTGTAGGCACCCAGAATGCCAGAGTGAAGGAGACTTGGCATCTTCCCTGTAGATTTCAGAAACGTATGAGAAAACCTTGGTGCCCAGACAGAACCCTACTGCCAGCATGGAGCCCTCACAGAGAACCTCTACTAGAGCAGTGCCAAGGGGCAATGTGGGGCTGAACCTCCATGTAATGTCTCTACCAGGGCATTGCCTAGTGGAGCTGTGGGAAGGGGGCCACTGTCCTCCAGATCCCAGAATGGTAGATCCAGTGACAGCTTGCACCCTGAATCTGAAAAGCCACAGGCATTCAACTCTCCTGTGGGAGAAGCCACAGGAGGTACATCCTGCAAAGCCACAGGGGTAGAGTTGTCCAAGGCCTTACTTAATGACTGAACCCTGCACCAATGTGCCCTGGATATGGGACATGAAGTCAAAGGAGACTACCGTGGAGCTTTAAGATTTAATGACTGACCTGCTGGATTTCTGACTTGTATGGGGCATATAGATCCATTCTTTTTGCCAATTTCTCCCTTTTGGAAAGAGAATGTTAACCCGATGTCTGCACACTCATGGTATCTTGGGAGTAAATAATTCGTCCTTGATTTCATTGGCCGATAGGTGGAAGGGACTCATCTTCAGATGAGACTTCGGACTTGGGAATTTTGGATTGATTCTGGAATGAGGTAAGACTTTGGGGGACTATTGAGAAGGCATGATTATATTTTGCAGTGTGAGAAGGACATGAGATTTGTGGGGGCAGGGGTGGAATGATATGGTTTAGATATTTTTCCCCTCCAAATCTCATGCTGAAATATGATTCTCAATGTTGGATGTGGGCCTGGTAGAAGGTGATTAGATCCTGAGGGCAAATCCCTCATGAATGATTTAGCACCAACCCCTTGGTGATGAGTGAGTTCTCCCCCAGTCAGTTCACACACAATCTAGTTGTTTAAGTCTGGGGCCCCTGCTCAGCCTCTTGCTCCCATTCTTGCCATGTGACATACCTGCTCTCCCTTTACCATCTGCTGTGACTGGAAGCTTCCTGAGGCCCTCACCAGAAGCAGTTGCTGGTGCTACGCTTCCTGTACAGCCTGCAGAACTGTGAGCCAGTTCAACCTCTCTTCTTTGTAAGTTACCCAGCCTCAGGTATTTCTTTACAGTAATGCAAATGGACAAACACAGGTGGCTCCTGATACCCCTCATCTTCTCCTTTGTCATCATCTGACTTACCTCCACGTACGTCTGTGTCCTTTTCTCTTATGAGGACACCAGTCTCTGGACTTGGAACCCACCCAAAATTTAGTGTGATATCAGCTCAAGTTCTTAACCTAATTTATAAAGATCCTATTTCCATATAAGGTCACATTCTGTGGTTCCAGATGGGCATACATTTGCCTAGGGAGATGCTATCAGCCCACCATACCAGCCTAGGCTGGTACATTTTCATATAGCTTAGGGTTGACCTTTCCCATGGAAGTATTACATCCCCCTCTGGACTCCAGTTTCACGTGTTTTAGAATGCTTTGCCTTGTCCTGCAGAATGAGGAGTCTCTTTTAATTTTTTAGTATTTTTCTGTCTCTTCTTTGGATTGGATGAGAAATAATTGATATATTCTATTGATGCATCTTTAAGTTTTCAGTTCTTCTTATGTCTTCTCCAATCTGTTATTAAATTTGAGTAATGTTTTTCTCTTTCTTTTCTTTTTTAATAAAATAGAGATGGGGTTTCACCATGTTGTCTAGGCTGGTCTCATACTCCTGGGATCAGGTGATCTTTCCTCATTGGCCTCCCAAAGTGCTAGGATTACAGGCATGAGCCACTGTGCCTGGCCAAATGATGTTGTTCATTTCAGAATTATACTTTTAATTCTAGAATTTTCACTCGGTTCTTGTAAATATTTTCAATTGTTTATAGTGATTCCCCATCTGGTCACTCATTATAACCATATTTTCCTTTAAGTCTTTGAGCATATTTAACATAACTTCTTTGAAGTCCTTGTCTGATAACTGGGTCTGCATCTAGATCATCTTGGAGTTGATCTCCATTGACCACCTTTTCTTTTGACTATGGATCACATTTTCATATTTCTTTGCATACATGGTAATTTTGGATGTGCATCCGATGTTGTTGACAACATGTGGTATAGACTATAGGTTTTGCGTTCTTAGCAGAGCATTGATCATTTTTTTAACGTTAGAAAGCAGTTAGCTTGACTTGACTCAAACTCCAAAGTCTGTGTGCCCAGCAGTTGGCAGTAACTGGAATCTCAGCTCTCTCAACCTTACAGGTGTTGCTTTCTGCTGGGCCCTTTGGAGTTTTCCCTACACATGCACACTTAAGGGATCAGCCAGAGGTTTCAGTGGAGTTTGCTTGCAGATTTTGGGGTTTCCCTTCTGTGGCCTCCTCCTTTATGGATATCTCCTCTTCATTTCCAGCTGCTCTAAAAATGCAGCCCTGCATCCCACTCCTCACCAGGAGGGCGGCAGTTTTCTGCTTGAACTCTAGTTGCATCTGCTACATGCACTGGAGTGTGACCTCAGACAAATATTTCAAGGAATAATTTTTACTAGTGTTTGCCTACTTTTGGTCATGTTCCAGTGCCTTCAATTGGTATGTGTGTGTGTGTGTGTGTGTGTGTGTGTTTCTCTGTGTGTGTTTAGTTTTTCCAGTGTTTATAATTGCCGTCTGCCAAAGGGCTAGTCTCACATTAGCTGCTCCAGCATTATTGGAATCAGAACTACTTTCTCTCATGTGGCTTTTCATTTTCATTTTTCTGTTGACTATTGTGGTTCAACATCCTTTTCATATGTTCAGTGGGTATTTAGATATCTTCTGTAAAACATATGTTCAATTATCTTGCCTATTCCTCTGTGGAATTATTTGATTTTTCTCATTGGTTTACATGGGTCTTATCTATATTATGGATCTGTTTCTGTCAGTTGTATATGTTTATAGGAAAAATTGTGAAAAACTGAAATGGACCAAAAGATGACTAGGTGCCCTCAGTGGAAAGCAAGGCATCTTTTTGTACACTCTTTCAGGTTATTTAATTCAATGGAGTTCTGTATCTTTTATTTTCTTTGAACTATTTTACAACTCTGTAAGCCAGGGCTCCCCAGCCCCTGGGTCATGGACTGGTAGAAATTCAAGCTCTCATCTTTGGAAGGACAATTGATTCCTCCTCACCTCCCAGGGAAAAGGCCAGTTTTATATCTATTTATGAACACATTTTAGCATTCCTGAGTTGATTATTTGAGTGTAGTACTTTGAATTCCATTTTGAACTGGTTGTAACACCTTAATTAATGAGATAAATAACATCTCTGAAATGTGTCATCATATGTTTACATGAGTCATGATCACAAAATTTTTTAAAAATGATCTTTTAACTTGTTGCAATTTCTTCTATCCCATGGCCCCACCCAGACTCAGTATCCAAGAAGCTTAGTTTTCTGTGGCCCAGGAGGACAGGAGACCAGGTGTTGATGAGCAGATCTGAGGTTGGCCACAACTTTTCCCCACAGCTCTGCTTTAAGGAGAGCCTTGGGAACACCTTCCAACCCCACACCTATCCTGTTGGCCAAGGTGAGCTCCATGCCATGTGGCGTCTCTGCCAGTTGCCACCTGGTAAATATCTGCTGAATAGAGAAATGTGCAGCATATCCACAGAGCTTCCAGGGCTTCTGTGCTCTCCAAACATCTCTGGGCTCAAGGGACCTTCTCTGGGTGTGATGTGTTGGTGGCTGGGTTGAGCCCCTGTCTCTGAGGGCAGGATTCAGGCAAGGACAATGTTCAGGACTCAAAGTGGTGGTGTGGGGCGAGTGGAAGGAACAGGAGCTTTGGGGTCAGAAATGCGGGTTCCAGCCTGGCATTGTCCCCCTGAGCAGGGGCTGCAGGCTCATCAAGGCCTCAGTGTCTACAATGGTGAGAGAGTGTCAGAGACTGTAGCATGGGTTTGAAAAGAGTCCGAGGATAGCAGGGGTCTGGGTGTGGACCAGCGCTCCTGAATCTCACACCACTGATCTTGACCATTGTGAAAGGAAAATAAAATCTCAGGACCTCAAACTCACTGTGTCAAAAAGAAAAGTTGAGCTGGCAAGCCCAGTCATGAAAAAAAAAAAAAAAGAACAAAAATCATGCCTTTCCTTATGTTCCTAAACCAATAGCAGCAGACAGGCCACGTCTCCCCAGGTGGCCTCCCTCACCCTGACAATGTCAATTAACAGCCATGTTAAGTTACATCCCATGTCCCATGTCTGTGTCTTCGTGGACATTGTGCTGAGCGGCTGGGAGGGATCCACAGAGAAGACGGTGTGGCTTAACAGCCAGCAATGGGGATGAGATCTCGGGTGAAGGGCCTGGCACATGAGGTGGCTCAAGGCGTGAGGCTGTGACCTGCCTGGGAGCCTGTGCCCAAATGCACCGGATGGTTGCTGGGGCCACAAGCGTGCGCATCCCTGTGCGAGGCCCATGTGAGTACACGTGTGTGTCATGTGGCCCCCATGCGTGGCAGACATGTGCAGCCCAAGTGCTACGCCAGGCTGGGACTTCTGTCTCCTCCAGGCCTGGCCCTGCCATGTCAGTAGGGAGCTTGGCCATGGGAGTGCTGAGCACAGGTGTGGCTGTGCCAGGCCTCGCTGGCTGGGCTTGGTGTGGACACCATACCCTGTGCTGGGTGTGGGTAGCAGAGGGGTCGCGGTGCCCCCTGGGAGGTGGTCGGGCAGGGGCAGAGTCAGGGGCGTGTCAGGAGATGGGTGTTTAGCTGGGTTCCTTCCCTGTGCAGGGGCTTAGCTGGAACATGGGGTCTTACTCCCCTCGCCCTTGCCTCCCCAGCATCCTCCCTCTGTCCCTCTCTTCAGCCTGCCGTGGGCCTTGCTCTGGGACCCCTGTGGAGAGGACAGGAGGGGCCTCACCCTGTGCTGGGCAGATGCTGAGGTCACAGCTTCACTCTGTGTCTCCTCATAAGGCCACACTGGGGCAGGTCCTTCCTCCCATCTAATCAGAGTCTTGCTTGCTGCTCTGTAAGCCCACTTGGGTATGTGGGGCAGGGTGGGCTTTGTGGACTCAAGGGCCACCAATTCCTCCAGGTCAGCGTGCTCAGATGGTTCCATTCTTCCCCCTTCCTTTGGCCAAATGGACCTCTGTATCCTGGGCTGACCACAAATGTCACAAGAGTCACACCAGGGCTGTCACACCCCATCACACCAGGAATGTCACACCGTGTCACACCAGGGTATCACACCACACCACACCACACCGTGTCACACCACATCACACCATCTCACACCACATCACACTATCTCACACCACATCACATCAGGGTGTCACACCACATCACACCATATCATACCCCATCATATCAGGGATGTCATACCCCATCACACCATGTCCAACCATGTCACATCACACCATATCACACCAGGGACATTACACATCACACCACCTCACACCACGTCACACTGGGGATGTCACACTCTGTCACACTGGGGATGTCACACCACATCACACCATGTCCCATCACATCACGCCACATTATACCCTGTCACACCAGGGCCGTCATACCATGTCATACCATGTCACACCGTGTCATGTCACATCATAGCACGGACGACTGGGGGTGCTCAGGGGCCGCCTGCAGTGCAGCCTTGCTGGAGAGTTGAGGGAGGGTCCTGGGGCTGGGCGTGGCGTTCCCGTGGGAGGGCCAGCCCTGTGGAGGGTGCTCAGTCCCAGGTGGAAAGGGAGAGGGGGGCCCGGGTACCTCAGGGAGGGGCCCAATTTCCCCAGGGGAGCTTGGTCCAGGTGCCAGGCCCTGCAGATGGCAGGAGCTGCAGGGAGCATCTGTTTCTTCCCAACGAAGCCTGCTCAGTGCACGGAACGGCCCGGCGCCCAGCACTGGCCCTGGTTTCCTTTCCTTAGCCCAGCCGGGCCGTCCATCCTCAGACAGTGGACTGGAGCCCACCCCACCAGAGCACCTGGAGGGGCCTAGGGCCCCTTGAAGGGCAGAAGGTGGAGACCTGTGCAGCAGGGTCCCTGAAGGCTGCCATGTTCCCTGGGCAGAGCTCTCCTGCGTCTCTGGGATGCCATCCTTGGGCTTGGGATAGAGCTGGTGATGCAGCAGCTGCCCACGCCGCACCCCGGGTGCTGTCTCCCTCACCCCCCAGCGGCTGCAGCAGTGAGTCCTGACAGTCAAAGGGCTGGGCTTCAGCACCCAGTTCAGGCCAGGACCCCGGAGCCCACCCTCCAGCGGCAAACCCTCCCATGGTGCGGCTGGGCCTAGAGTCTGGGGATTTCACCCCCAGCTCTGTTTGGTGCAGCTCTTGCTGCTCAATGCCACACAGACGAATGTAACCACCCCCTTTCCCGGTGTGATGGTCTCTCTCCTGCCACAGGAAACTCCAGGGCCACTTCCCAGCCCAGCCACCATGGCCACTGCAGTAATAAGACCCTCTCCTTGGCTGAGGTCCAGCCAGGCTCCTTGGAGCCTGTCCACTCGGCCTCAGCCTTGGCTTGGAAAGACTTGAGTGGATGCTAACCATTTCCAGCAGCTTCAGGCTGCACTCCTAGGCCGACCCCCGCCAACACCTGCCCGAGAAAGCTCCTCACACCAGAGCCGGCCGTCTGCTCCATCCCCGACCTCCCTTTCTCAGGGCGTCTGGTGAAAGGGCTGCAGCCAGACGTTCTTCTGTCCATTCCTGATGTCTGCGCGTCTCCTGCAGCCTGGAGGGTCTTCCTCGGGACCTGAG
>CAUYLG010060546.1:0-10216 GCA_963573385.1 Cacajao melanocephalus
TGGGGAGAGATAGCATGGGGAGAAATGCCAGATATAGGTGATGGGGAGGAAG
Organism: Cacajao melanocephalus; assembly: GCA_963573385.1. NCBI lineage: Eukaryota > Metazoa > Chordata > Mammalia > Primates > Pitheciidae > Cacajao > Cacajao melanocephalus. Next base: position 53 of record CAUYLG010060546.1, read on the forward strand.
GCAGCAAATTACACTGCCATGTGTGTACCTATGCAACAATCTTGCATGTTCTTCACATGTACCCCAAAACCTAAAATGCAATAAAAAAAGAAAAAAAAGTGGGTAAAGGACAATGAGATACCATCTCACACCAGTCAGAATGATTAGTGATGCTGACAGACACTTCTGATATACAAGTGGCGTGGAAAAAACAAAAACATGAAAAATGCTCAGCATCACTAATCATTAGCGGAATGTAAGTCAAAAGCACAATGAAATACTATCTCACACTAGTGTGAATGACTATTATTAAAAAGTCAAAAACTAACAGATGTTGGCAATGCTGCAGAGAAAGGGGAATGCTTATATACTGTTGGTGGAAATGCAAACTAGTTCAGCCACCTTGAAAAGCAGGTTGGCAAATTCTCAATGAACTTAGAACTATCATTTGACCCAGCAATCCCATTACCGGTATATATCCAAAAGAAAACAAATCATTTCACCAAAAAGACATGCACTTGCAAGTTCATTGCAGCACGGTGCAATGAACCTAGGTGTCAATCAACAGTGGATTGGATACATATGTACAGCCATGTAACAAACCTTCACATGTACCATTTAATCCACAATAAAACTTGAAATTCGTTTTTTAAAATGTGTATTCCTAAACTTGAATTTGAAATATTAATTTAAACTCATAAGCATTTTATCTTTGTGTATGTATCTATGTATATATAGATACAGACACACACACATATGTGTATGTATTTCTAGCTCTGTCCACTGAAAAAATGACCATCCTAGTAGCAGTAAACTCCTCTAGTACCTTGATTGTGATCTCTAAATGCCATTTCACATTAAAGGGAACCAAACCTCCCTGAAGAATGACTGATCTCTGTCAGAGGCAGGAAATATACAAAATGAGCCTGGAACATGCTGTCAAACCAGAAACCAAGGATGATATCAAAAATTATTTGAGGTCACGTCAAAAGAAATCAGGAGTCAACTTCAAGAGGGTCCTTATGGCAAAAGATGAGATAATTTTAGAATCAGTAAGAACGATAGGAAGGAAATAAAATATATAATACATATTTAATCTATGAGCTTATAATAATACCTTTTAAAATGTATTTATCACCTTTGGACAATGCTAGGGACCAACTCAATATTTTGAAAACTGATAAAGTTAAAGAATTAAGCATTTATTTGCCTCTCCTGTAAGAACTATATCTCAGTTTAGCCAATCAGTCAGTAAGAGAAAATTTCTCTTTATGGAAGTATTTGTCTTTTGTTCTTTATTCTCTACTCACAAGCCACCAGTTTTCTTTTGCATCCAGTAAGTAGATGAAAAAGGAATGATAAAATTATAACATAACCATTCTTCAGCCCATACTGAATTAATGGAACTAGGCAATAATTACTGACAACAGCTAAAAATCAAAATAAGATAGATAACTTGATTATATGCCTCCTGACAGAAGTTCACACCACTACCTATGATGTATTCTTGAAAAACAAAGTGAGCCTAAATCTGATCATGCCACTAAATGTAATAACAATTTATAGGAAATACAAGAAAACATATTAAAAGAAAAAACAAGACCATGGGAATGCAATCAGCAAAATCTAGATGGTAGGAAATGCTACAGGATAAATAATGTTGTCCTCATCAAATAAATTGCAAGGAAGAGAAACCTCTAAATTAAAAAAAATACTGAAGATATATACTAACCAATTGCAATGTATAGATCTTATATGGACCCTGATTCAAACAGGAAAATTTGATTTCTAACTAAAATAAATACCTGATCATAACTAAGAAAATATTAACTTTTTAGCTGTGATAAATGGTAATGTGGTCTTAAAAGGTAAGCATACTCATATTTTAAAGTTACATTCTGAAATATTAACAGATGAAATATGATGCCTAAAATTTGCTTCAAAATAATCTAGTAAGAGGGTAGGGATATAAATAAAATTGCCAATGAGTTGACAGTTATTCAAGCTGGGTGATAGGTATATAGAGGTTCAAATGTTATTTTTCTACTTTGTGTATATTTGAAATTTTATAAAAAGTTTTCTAAAAAAAGAATTATAGGGTATGCCCATGCTTTAATCTCAGATTTAAGAAAATATAGCTTACAGGAAAGGATAACAGCATTATCATTTATTCATCCATCAACAAATATTTAACAGCCCAAGGTGCAAGAAGCAGGGAGGAGGAATCAAAATGTCTCTCCTAAGTTCCCTCTACCTTCAAAGAGCTCATAGACCATCAACACTCACTATGTTATATATTTTTCTTTAAATGAGATCACTCAACTCTTTCTAAAGAATGAAGAATTCTCCATTTATCCAGGATCATTAATAATACCATGAAATGTCTTTTCTCTTTCCCTTTCCTCCCTCAGAGTTAGCATGACCCATGCATAGTGGATAGTAAAGGCTCAAAAGATGTGCATGAAAATGTTGACTTCAGGGACCACCAATCAGTTGAAATGGCCAAAGCCTTTGGTATATTCTGTGATTTCAGCCTCAGAGCTGTAGCCAGTAGAAAGCTCAAAATACAGAAATTGTGGGGGTGGGGTTGTGGCTATAAGAGTTAGAGAAGAGGGAGAGAGGAATTCCACTTAACATTACTAGGAAACCTGCCTTTTTACTCCAAAAGAATAGGTTTCCTGAAAGAAAACCATTTTTCTATCCCACTGAGAATAAAAGAAGCAATACATAAGCTATTGCACTGAATTTTGTGCTCAGCCAAAGGCATGGTCATGAGCAGGACAAAAGAAAACTGGTGCCTTGTGAGTAGAGACAAAGAAAGGAAGAGTGCAAAAAGTGGCACTCTGAGAGATCAGAGCCAGTTTCTCCACGTGAAAGCAAGCAGTGATCAGAAGAGGTTAGACAAAGCGGAAGACAGCAATTAAAAGAAAAACAAGAGATATATGGAGTCACACCTGGCCATGCACATTTTGGGAAGAACTGAAGTATAAAGAAAACACTCTTTTGAACAATGTATTTGCAAATACATTGTGGGTTGCATAATCATTTTTACCTAGGTTAATATGTTTAATTAAAAATGCTTAGTATGTTTTCATGATCTGAGGTGTAGACTGTATTAAGATTTTTCTAGGTAATAGCTTTTCTTGCAGTAAGTCAGCATCCAGCAAGCCTTTGATTGTATAAATCATGAGGGATGTTAATGACCCTGACCCTGTAGTCACTAATTCATGTTTCACCAGAGACTATGATTCTTTATGTACCTACACTCTTCTATACTCAATAATAAGAGGCAAAGGCTAAACCAGACTTCCTGCATGAGAAAACCCCCAAAATTGGGATTTTAATTAAGATTCAACAATACAACAGAATATCATGGAATCTTTAAAATGATTATAATGACCAGTTTGAAAGTGATAAAACATTTATTATAGAATGTTAAATACCAATAGCAAAATGCAAAGTAAGAGCATGTTTGTACATTGAAATCTATAACTATTCAATGATGGATATCCATGTATAAAGTAATACACAAAAATAAAAACAGATGAGCCAGAATGGTAGAAGTGTGAATGATTTCTACTCTTTTCATTTTTGTAAGATTTTCTTTGTAGTTATTTTTTTTTATTATACTTTAAGTTTTGGAGTACATGTGCAGAATGTGCAGGTTTGTTACATAGGTACGCACCTGCCATGGTGGTTTGCTGCATCCAACCCCCCATCACCTACATTAGGTGTTTCTCCTAATGTTATCCCTCCCCAATCCCCCCACCCTCTGCTATCCCTCCCCTAGCCCCTTGACACCCTGACAGGCCCCAGTGTGTGATGTTCCCCTCCCTGTGTCCATGTGTTCTCATTGTTCAACACCCACGTATGAGTGAGAACATGCGGTATTTGGTTTTCTGTTCTTGTGTCAGTTTGCTGAGTATGATGGTTTCCAGCTTCATCCAAGTCCGTAGTTTTTATTTTTAAGAGTAAGAAAAAACAGAGTAACTAGAAAAGTTTGAGACTTTTAAGTAACAAGAATATACCAATTTTTAAGGAGCCCAAAGAGTAAATAAAGTCCCTATACGTTGGAGGAAACACTGAAAGCATGTCTGTTCATAGGTTTGCCTCTTCCTAGGCCCTGATTGCAAAATGGGAGACCAAGTTCTCATTAGCATCCAATGTAAAACAAGAAACCAGGGACTGCCATTTTTGACACTGGTAGCTAATATCTATTTCTAGACTCAAATCATCTAGAATTGAGAATGAATATGAGAATTAAGCATGGAATCTCCTTCCCTAGTGATAACCAGGACCAGGCTCACCTTTTTAGAGTCTTTAAAATTAACACTATCTGTAGGTCCCTCTGATAACATCTACACCAATGCTATCCAATAGAAATAATATGAGCCACAAATCTAATTTTAAGTTTTCCAGTAGCTACATTTTTAAAAAATAAAAGGAAACAGGTAAAATTAATTTTAACAATATATTTTATCAAACCAAATATGGGGGATTAAAAAATCAAATATTAAAAATTATATTATGTTTTTCATAATAAGTCTTTTAAATCAGTTTTTTTTTTTTTTTTTTTTTTTTTTTTTGAGACAGAGTCTCACTCTGTCACCAGGCACCAGGCTGGAGTGCAATAGCGCAATCTCGGCTCACTGCAACCTCCACCCCCCGGGTTCAAGCAATACTCCTGCCTCTCAGCCTCCCAAGTAGCTGGAACTACAGGCATGCACCACTATGCTCAGCTGATTTTTTGTATTTTTTAGGAGAGACAGGATTTCACCTTGTTGGCCTGGATTGTCTCAATCTCTTGACTCTGTGATCTGCCCACTTTGGCTTCCCAAAGTGCTGGGATTACAGGCCTGAGCCACCGCGCCTGGCCCAGTGTGTGTTTTATACTGATAGCACATCTAAATTCAGACTAGACACATTTCAAGAACTCGATAGCCATATAAGGCTAGTGGCTACCACACTGGGCAGTACAGTTCTAGATGAATAGATAATTCTTAAGCGATTCTTTTAACCAAAGAATCTGCTTCTGGCAAAGTTAGAGAAAATTTCAAAAATTTCAACTTATCATTGAAATGCAATGACAGTTTAATAATAGCAGTAAAAGTGAACCTCTAGGCTAGCAAAGACTTTTATTACAACTGTATGTTTGCAGTTTCTGTGGCTTCCTTCTCATGAGTTTGGTTGCAGTGGTAGCAGTTGTGGTAAAGCTACTCACTAATTATGTAGGATTTTTTCTTTTTTTTTTTTTTTTTTGAGACAGAGTCTCACTCTGTCATCCAGGCTAGAGTGCAGTGGCATCATCTCAGCTCACTGAAACTTCTGTCTCCCGGGTTCAAGTGATTCTTGTGCTTCAGCCTCCCAAGTAGTTGGGACTACACGCATGCACAACCACGCCAGGCTAATTTTTGTACTTTTAGTAGAGATAGGGTTTCAATATGCTGGCCAGGCTGTTCTCAAACTCCTGGCTTCAGGTGATCCTCCCTCCTCGGCCTCCCAAACTGCTGGGATTACAGGCAGGAGCCACCACCCCTGGCCAAATTATGTACTATTTTTTCTATTATTTTGTTAAGTTGGTTTTATGCTCAGCACCTTAAAAGCCTGCCAAAGTGAAACTAAACAATTTTTCACCTATTAGTATACTGTACTTAAGACAGACTGCATTTAAAATGATTCTTGTTTCATTTTCATCACGAATACAGATAATTTCATTGTTATGTCTAGGATAATCGCTTTTTCACTTTGTGAGTTTTACTTTCATTATGTCTTATCATAGATTAATTCCATTAGTAAATACTTATGGACCATCTACCTTTTGTAAGCAACTTTTATAAGTTACTGGGGATACAGTGAAAAAAAAGACAAGTGCTCTCACCTTCTGGAGTTTCCATACTAGTGGGAAAGATGCTACAATAACTGCACCTTACTTTAAAATACCTCAGAACATACAGTGTGATAGCAAATGTGTACTGTCTTGCTGAAGTTCAGGTTTGTTAAAATTCAATTCTAAAAACAATTAGTTGCCCTAATTGAGATTCAATATTCCCCAAGTGGTCAGTTAGCATAATATTACAAAGACCATGCTCCAGAGGACACTACTACAAGTTCTTCTGTCATCCTATCAGGACTAGTATCCCATGCTTTATTAATTAGCATAAGGAAAGTCAAAGGCCGGGCACGGGGGCTGACACCTGTAATCCCAGAACTTTGGGAGGCCTAGGCGGGTGGATCACAAGGCCAGGAGTTTGAGACCAGCTTGGCCAGCATGGTGAAACTCTGTCTCTACTAAAATTACAAAAATTAGCCAGGCATGGTGGTGGGCACCTGTAATCCCAGCTACTCGGGAGGCTGAGGCAGGAGAATCGCTTGAACCTGGGAGGCAGTGGTTGCAGTGAGCCAAGATCGCACCACTGCACTCCAGCCTGGCAATAGAGCTAGTCTCTGTCTCAAAAAAACAAAAACAAAGTCAAAAGGAGGGATCTTCATGCAGTTAGTGACCTGTTAATTAACATGATGAATGTCTGAAGTGTGCTTCACATGATAAAGTTAAAGCTATTCATGAAATGTGGACTGGATAAAAATATTTTAGAGCTATTGTCCACCCTTACATGGACAGTGTATTAGAAACCAGCAAGGCCCCATTGCCTTTACACTTAGAGATGGCCCCTAAAGCTTGATCTCTAAACAGTTCTGGGTCTAGATATTCATTCAGAGGATTTTTCACTGCCTGACGCAACCAGAGGTAATAGAATCCTGCCTTTGGGATACTGTTATGTCTGCACTAACAGAGTCTTTCATTGCAAGGTGGAAGTCAAAACACCTGAAAGGACAGAGGGCAGAGGCTTTATAAAGCTTTATGAATGGGTTGAATGAACCATTTTGTGCCTACTTGCTAATGAAGATATTTAATTAAGATCTAAATATATGGCAAGATTTGATTGGACACTTGCTTTCTTTGTGACTTGTCTTGTAACAGTAGCTGCTGAAAAGGTTTTTAGGGCTACAGGGGAGTAGCTAACCATCTTCTGCTAAAAACTTTTTCAGCAGCGACTATTATACACTGAGGATAACCTTAAAAATGTACATGACCAAATTGACTTAGGTATTTGCTAGCACAACAGGGTGACTGTAGTAAAAAATAATTTAATTGTTGATTTTTAAATAACTAAGAGTATAACAGAGTATAATTGGATTGTTAGAAATACAAAAAGCAAATGCTTGAGGTGATGGATACCCTATTTACCCTGATGTGATTTTTACACATTGCATGCCTGTATCAAAATATCTCATGTAACCCATATACACCTATTATGTACCCAAAAAAATTAAAAGTAAATACATAAAAGTAAAAGTAAACACAGCCCAGGTTTTTAAAAATTGACTTATGTAAGTTCACCTAACGAAGATAATTAATATACACATAAAATAAGTAAATAACATCATTTCAGATAATAATAAGGGTTATCAAAAAAGTAAGGGGCAAAAATATAGAGATTGAGAAATCAAAAATACCCTCTCTGATAAACTGATATTTGAGCATAAATACCCCAAACCATAATTTACCTTTAAATTTACTTCCTCCTAGAAGCCATCACTAAGACTCTCCAAAGAAATAAACCTCAAATTAAGTCTCAATTGACTCCTCAAAATAAAATGCTATGTAACATGAGCTAGAAATCATTAATCACAAAGGCTGCTCTGCCTACAGAGTAGCCATTCTTTATTCCTTTACTTTCTTAATAAATTTGCATTCACTTTACTCTATGGACTCACCTGAATTCTTTCTTGTGTGAGGTCCAAGAACCCTCTCTTGGGGTCTGGATTGGGACCCCTTTTCAGCAACATCTTCCTGGTGACCACAAAGGAACTATACTGAGGAGACCCCTGACTCAAAGGAAATAGACTACAGCACCAGTTGGCTGACTTGGGTAAGTAGTGGGGTTCATTTCACCCAGGTGAAGGATGGGATTAGGTTAGAGGCCCAACTAAGTAGAGTTAGAATCTCTCCTAAAACAGAGAGGGTTAAAGGCACCTCTTAATAAAAGGCAAGGATGCTTGACCAAACTTGGGTTCAAGGCTCAACTTAGGAAGGTTAGAGTCCTTCCTAAGATTTAGGGGGTTAGAGGCCTCCCTCAGTAAAGTTCTTCTTGGTTAAAAATGGATTTGGCATTACGTAATGTTAACCGCTATTCTCTTTGGATTAATCTGCCTTGTACTCTTGGCTGATGGCTTTGGTGACAGGATTACGCATGTACAGGATCATGGGACATGGGGAACTTTTTTCCTCCAAAAGGAAGAAAAAACTTGGGTAGCTGATGGGACTGCTAGAAAAGATCCCTTTGCAACTGCCAAGTGGCCGCCTGAACTTCTGATTCAGTGTCACTGCAATGAGTGAGTCTTTCATTGGCCATCCTGAGCTTTTCCCCTTTGCCACTCCATGACAGGCAATACTTTTTTCTTCTTTTTCTGTCCTTTTCCTTTCCTATCTTTTCTGTTACATAGGGGGACCATCTTGCCCAGAGACTACATGGGTTTTTTTTTTATTTTAATGTACTTTTAATGTAATACAAACAACTGTACAGTGTACTCTCATTCAATCCTCCATCAACTTGTAAGACTGGTACTAGAGAAGAACTGGTAGCTTCTCCAAAGTATCCACCCTCCTGTCCTTGTTTATCTGGATACTTGGCTTCCTGAAATAAAGACTGCAGTTCCAACCTCCCCTGCAGCTAGGTATTGCCAAATTTCTTTTTATTATTATTATTATACTTTAAGTTCTGGGGTACATGAGCAGATCTTGCAGGACTGTTACATAGGTATACACATGCCATGGTGGTTTGCCGCCTCCATACCCCCGTCACCTACATTAGGTATTTCTCCTAATGTTATCCCTCTCCAATCTTCCCTCAACCTGCTATCCCTCCCCTAGCCCCCAACCCCCAAAAGACCTCAGTGTGTGATATTCCCCTCCCTGTGTCCATGTGTTCTGATTGTTCAACAGCCACCTGTGAGTGAGAACATGCAGTGTTTGGTTTTCTGTTCTTGTGTCAGTTTGCTGAGAATGATGGTTTCCAGATTCATCCATGTCCCTGAAAATGACATGAACTCATCCTTTTTTATGGCTGCATAGTATTCCACGGTGTTTATGTGCCACATTTTCCTTGTCCAGTCTGTCATCGATGGGCATTTGGGTTGGTTCCAGGTCTTTGCTATTGTAAACAGTGCTGCATTGAACATTCGTGTGCATATGTCTTTATAACAGGATGCTTGATAATCCTTTGTGTATATATCCAGTAATGGGATTGCTGGGTCAAATGGAATTTCTATTTCTAGGTCCTTGGGGAATCGCCACACTGTCTTCCACAATGGTTGAACTAATTTACACTCCCACCAACAGTGTAAAAGTGTTCCTATTTCTCCACATCCTCTCCAGCATCTGTTGTCTCCCGATTTTTTAATGGTCGCCATTCTAACTGGTATGAGATGGTATCTCAATGCAGTTTTGATTTCCATTTCTCTAATGACCAGTGATGATGAGCATTTTTTCATATGTTTGTTGGCCTCATGTATGTCTTCTTTTGTAAAGTATCCGTTCATATCCTTCACCCAGTTTTGAATGGCCTTATTTGTTTTTTTCTTGTAAATCTGTTTTAGTTCTTTGTAGATTCTGGATATTAGCCCTTTGTCAGATGGGTAGATTGCAAACATTTTTTCCCATTCTGTTGGTTGTCGATTCACTCTAATGACTGTTTATTTTGCTGTGCAGAAGCTGTGGAGTTTGGTTAGGTCCCATTTGTCTATTTTGGCTTTTGTTGCCAATGGTTTTGGTGTTTTGGTCATGAAGTCCTTGCCTATACCTATGTCCAGAATGGTTTTGCCTAGGTTTTCTTCTTGGGTTTTTATGGTGTTAGGTCTTATGTTTTCAGTCTTTAATCCATCTGGAGTTAATTTTAGTGTAAGGTGTCAGGAAGGGGTCCAGTTTCTGCTTTCTGCACATGGCTAGCCAGTTTTCCCAACACCGTTTATTAAAGAGGGACTTCTTTCCCCATTGCTTGTTTTTGTCAGGTTTGTCAAAGATCAGATGGTTGTAGATGTGTGATGTTGCCTCCGAGGCCTCTGTTCTGTTCCATTGGTCTATATCTCTGTTTTGGTACCAGTACCATGCTGTTTTGATTACTGTAG
>CAUYLG010060548.1:0-35997 GCA_963573385.1 Cacajao melanocephalus
TGATCTCAGCTCACTGCAGCCTCTCCTCTCAAGTTCAAGCAATTCTTGTGTCTCAGTTTCCCGAGAAGGTAGGATTACAGGTGTGTGCCACCACACCTGGCTCTTTTTTTTGTATTTCTAGTAGAGACGGGGATTCCCCATGTTAGCCAGGCTGGTCTTGAACTCCTGACCTCAGGTGATCTGCCTGCCTCAGCCTCTTGAAGTGCTTGGACTACAGGCGCGAGCCACTGTGCCCAGCCTAATAATCCTTTTCTATTCAAAGATTGCTTTGAGACCCAGCTACTCCCTGTGTTCTTGGCTTCTCTGTACTGCTGTCTCTGACTTTACAGTCCTGCCTTTGAATGGCATATTTTAGTAATGCCCTGGAGAAAAATTTAAAAAAATATCTGCGTGCTTTGGTTGGTGGCTATCCAATTTTCAATAGAGTTCTTTTAATAGAGAGTTAATAGAGCAGGGAGCAAGTCATGCTCACTTCTAAGGAGACAATAACTACATCCCTTCTGAGTTGCTTTTGGGTCACTGGAACAGATGCTGTTTCCTAACAGTGATCATCGAAATTCCAGTTTCATGAGGCCTGTTTGGGACCTGAGGAAGTTCGCTACATCTTCCTATTTCCTTGTGTTTTCTGTATTCAGGGGTAATCTGGGAGGGTTCTTTTACATCCCGAAAAAGCCAAATTAACCCATCATCTTTAGCCTCAAGGTTATTATTATTGACTGCTCCAACTGCGTAGGAGACTGAGATCCTAATGGACGGTCTTGATATCCAAGGATGCCTAGCCCCAGGCCTGTCTGTGCCTTTCACCAGAGCTTTGAGAGCACTTAAACCTCCACCCCAACATTTCCCATGCTGTGCTCTGTGGATCATCAGGGTCCTGAAAGAGAGTAACAAGTTCTGCAAAAAGAGGGTTTCATAGCCAAATAAGTCCAGGAATGTCACATCCTAGACCTCCCATTTAGGGGTACAGGGTACATAATGAGAATATTAGTGTATTTATAAATGTTTCAATTTGTTATACGCAGTCAGTGTTTCCCAGCCTAAGCTGACAATGAGACATTTTATCCTCAGTATACCACATCTCAGAGGACATTGCTGCTCAGGAGAAAACTGTTTGGCAAATTCCATTTTACGTTCATGTCATATCCAAATGAATAGCAGCAAATGGCTTTAAGAGATTGAGGGAGGAGGGAGATACAAGATCTTCTTCCCTAGCAGTTCATGGGGGTCACTAATAGAGGGAGAGAACTTGCTTTTATGGAACAAATACTAGACTGAAGGTCAGAAGACTTGTGACTTAGTCCTAGCTCTGTCACATAACTAACAGCATGTTGTTGGGCAAATCACTTTACTTCCAGCCTCAGCCCCATTTCCTGGGAAGGAGACACATTTTAGGATAGCCATACCCCATTCTTTGAAAGAGCTGGGCAGTTTAGGAGGTTTCTATATAGCAGGCTCAATGTCTATTTAAAAGGTGTTCTTTCTGGGTGAATTTTTGGGCCCATGTTTTTAAAGTCCTTTCTTCGGGCTGGGCGCGGTGGCTCACACCTGTAATCCCAGCACTTTGGGAGGCTGAGGCCAGCAGATCACCTGAGGTCAGGAGTGTGAGACCTGCCTGCCCAACATGGCAAAACCCCATCTCTTCTAAAAATACAAAAAATTAGCTGGGCCTGGTGGTGGGCACCTGTAATCCCAGCTACTTGGGAGGCTGAGCCAGGAGAATTACTTGAACTGGGAAGTAGAGGTTGCAGTGAGTTAAGGCAGGAGAATTGCTTGAACTGGGAAGTGGAGATTGCCCACTGCACTCCAGCCTGGGCGACAAGAGCAAAACTCCATCTCAAAAATAAAAAAGTCCTCTTTTGGATGACTAGTGCCTTCTACTCTCTTGCCGGAGGTATCTGATTCTTTAGACGTGAAGCTACAAGCTCTCGAAACCCAAAGCAGTATTTCTGAATGAATGCTGGAAACAAATTAAGTCTGGCATTTATTTATGTTAGCCTAATTAATAGGATGATACCTAGAGGAGTCTTAAGTCTTCTATAGAATGGAGGAAAATATAGGTCTATAATGTTACAAATAATCCATAAATGAAATTTGAGACTTCTTATTTTTAAAGTAGATTGACTAGCTTCTTTTTCTGAGCACTCAATTTTCAGAGATGGAAGTTGATGACATGGAGTTGAAACTGTAAAATAAATTTGTAGGTCTGTACTGATTTATATTCTAATGTGACAGAGGAGAGGAAAGTAATAATCATTTCTGGAAAGGCTGCCTGTTGTCCTTGAGTTAGAGAAAGACTTTTCTATTCTTTAACTCAGGAGAAAAAGATTAGTTCCCAAACCTGTCCCCTTAAAAGAAGAAATTCTATAATGACTTCTTTACACTTTATACTTGCAAATAATGCTCTAGAGGGAACTAAGTCACACTTGATGCTTTTCTTATCATTAAAATATGTCTGCTGGAAAAGAAAACTACAATTAAGAACACTTACAAACTATGTATAGAAGGTATCTGTACATTGAAATGACTCACATAAATGTTAGTCTCTATCTGCTTGGAATTTGATGTAAGCATTGATGACAATAAACAGTTTGGTTTTTAAAAAGACAAGATTGTACCTCCATATAGGTTAGTTCAATGTTATTATAGTCATCTCTAAATAATTGTTGGACTCTTGTAACAGATTTGCAATAAATTCAATGTGATATTTGCTAGATGAGCATGCCTGCCATCTGGTTACTAAAACTGTATTTTTGCAACCTCATAGACACACAAGGCCCAGTAGCACTGAGATGTAGGGAGCTGATATGAGCCTGTGGATCAATTCCAAAGCAATTTGAGAGTTCAAGCCATTCATCTGTTTTCAACACAAAGTGTTCTCCACATAACAAAACAATGAGTCTAGCTTATCTGTGTCTTTCCTGTCCTCGTATCTTTAAAAATGTCCATCATGACAGGCTGCAAATGAGCTTACAATATTCAGCCAACTTTGTGGACCATGAAGAAGAATGGGAAACAACTGCTGTGCTGCTTGCACCATGTCCTACTTGGTTCTAGTGCCAGCGGCACTATTCTTGCTGGTCTCTTCAAGGTGCAAACAGAAGCAGCAGCTGGATAATATGGCAAAAGTCTCCATGTATCTATGGTAGTGGGGAAAGGAGGTCCCAAACCGACCTTTTCTTCAGGCCCCTGGCAAGCACCTCCCCATACTACACCAAAAGCAGAATTAGTAGCAATGAATACAGTGCCTGAGGGGGTCAGCAATGCTGATTATATATCTAGGAAGTCTGAGAATAGTTACATAAATGATGCTAGAAGAGGGCTTATTCTAGTTTCTGTAGCCATTGTGATCCATGTATTGGATATATACCTAATAGTGCAGGCTGTCTCAACCTTGGTACATTAACATTTTGGGCTAGATATTTTTGGTTGCAGGTGGAGTGGGGAACGCTATTTTGAGGATTGTCTGAGGGTTAACATCATCCCTGGCCTCCACCCACTAGATGCTAGTGGTGTTCCTCCCCCAAGCAAAAATGTCTCTAGATATTGCCAAATGTCCCAATGTCCCCAGGGAAGAGGGGCCAAAAATCACCCCTAGTCGAAAGCCACTTATCTAGTCTGAATATTCATGACATGTACCAGAATTAGGTTGATTATACTCTCTTTTCTTTTTCCTGAACCAATATTTCTTCATCTACTTATTGAAGGTATTATATTCTCTTAAGCTGCTTTTATTCAGTTTTCTCTGAATGTTCTCATACACCTGGGGGTTGGGGGGAACCTTTCAGGGCACTGTTTACAATAGCAAAGACTTGGAACCAACCCAAATGCCCATCAATGATAGACTGAATAAAGAAAATGTGACACATGTACACTACAGAATACTATGCAGCCATAAAAAAGGATGAGTTCATGTCCTTTGCAGGGACGTGGATGAAGCTGGAAACCATCATTCTCAGCAAACTGACACAAGAACAGAAAACCAAACACCACATATTCTCACTCACAAGTGGGTGTTGAACAATGAGAACACATGGACACAAGGAGGGGAACATCACACACCGGGGCCTGTTGGGGGGTGGGTGGGCTTGGGGAGGGATAGCAGGGAGTCGGGGTATTGGGGAGGAATAACATTAGGAGAAATACCTAATATAGATGACGAGGGAATGGATGCAGCAAACCACCTTGGTACGTGTTTACCTAAGTAACAATCGTGCACGATCTGTAAATGTACCCCAGAACTTAAAGTTATAACTAAAAAAAAAAAAAAAGTGCTAAAAAAAGACCTGTTTCTCCCTTAGAGGAAGGGACTATTAAAGAGAAAACACTCCACATAGAAATTGGATCAGTAGCTAAGGAGGCTGTTTTACAGAATGAGTTTAAGATGGTCCTGGGTCCTTAAGCTGAATGAAATTCATGTGTCTGTGAGCCCAGAAGAACATTTGTATGTTAAAAGAAACTACTTTCATTTGTTTGCTACTGTCATACAAAAGTATCCTTCTGACAAACAAATTTTTTTTTCTTTCTTGGCTTTGTTTTTATTTACTTCCTATTTATATTAACAGTATCAGGAATATACCCATGTAGGCTCCAGGAACAGACTGTCTCAGTAACTCTTCCCCCTTTAGAAGCACGTACGTAGTCCCGAGAACTGAAGCAATGAGAAGCCTCTAGAGTGATGATTTGTGTCTGCTCTTTGTTAAAATGTAGAAATTTGAATCTTAGAATACTGATTTAAACCCAGCCAGTGAGCGATCTGCTTGAAACTACACATTCATACATAGGGTGAGAAATAATTTATGACAAATAATGCTCATAAAAAATTCTAATTTCATTCATGTTGCTACAAGTATAGCTTCATGCTTTAAAAAAAATGTGGGCTGGTAACATTTTTCTATCTTACAGTGTTAAACAGGTGCTCTTACCTCTCCTCCAGTGCATGGAAAAGCACTGGAGTATTTAGAAGTACAAACAGCTCCCTTCTTGACAACATCATCTTCCAGGCCAAATGTAGCGGAGCAGTTAGTTGCAAAGTACTTATAAGGCTTCCATGTTTTCCCAAAGTCCTGGGAGCGGTCCAGCACCATGGCAGCCGGCCTGGGGGACTTGAACACCATAATTAGGTGAGTGAAGTAGAATTCGGCTTCCAGGTCTAACTGGATCTTTTCTCTGTGCACATCCTCTGCAGACTGCCACCACGTGCGAGGAAACCTGAAGGACGAGTCTGCCATGGCAGATGGCAGGTGGGCCAGGTGAGGATGGGCAGCATTGCACTTGTCACATTTGGGCTGCCGACAAGTCAGATCCATGTTCTCACTGTAGAAGCAGTACAGTTCGGTAGCATTCTGACCGCAGGTAGTGTCCGCCCAGAGTTTTCTCCCCAAAGCCAAATTTCCCATTCGAGGGTTGCAGGCTTTTTCACAGCGTCCAGCGACTCCACTCAGTCCTAAGAAAGGGAAAGCATGCATGATGCAAGACAAACCCATCTGGAAAGCTCTTTTGGCCACCTAGTCCATTAACAGCCACCAAGGATCTCCCCAAAAGCGCTTGACACCTTCAATAAATGGAAAATTCTACCATGCTCCACGATGTTCATGTTTGAGCATGAACACTATTCTGCATTCACAATGCATTCGTGTGTGTGTGAGTGTGTGTGTGTGTGTTTGGTTTTTATGTTCAGATGTAAAATTCACATCAGAGAAACAAACACTTTAGGCAGAGGGCAAGAGAAAGGAAAGTAGAATCACCAGGGTGAAGATTATTGGTCTAAAACTTTTCAAGTACTTTGCCTTGTCAATGTCTTCTATATTTCAAATACATTGATTGGTTTTTGAAGTCATGACTATTGAAAAACCATAATGTTTTTAAGACCATCTAAGTTAGTCTTTCAAATTCAATGTGAGTCCTTCACTGATTTAACATGTTTATTATGAGAATGCATTTAGAAGAAAATGTAGAATTCTATTTGCTTTGTATTTTTAAGCCAGTGAAGGGATAAATTCCCTGGGAAAAGCAATATGAGATATTTCATAAATATACAATGGGTCCTCATTTAGGGGGAAGCAAAGCTAGAGACCACTGGAGCTCAGATGTGCACTATCAATTTCTAACATGACATAAACATAACTAAGAAAAGAACCCTCTGAACTGCCAAATGGCAGAAAAGCTCATTTTACACACTGTCTCTTGAGGGTTTCTACCTGTGACAGGTTATACAGTAGCTACCTGTTTGCTTAACAGGAGAGTGTCTGGCAGCCACTAACGGCACCTTTAAATATTATCGAGAACTGAAACACCTTCTTTAAAAAACACACTCTTCCTCCCAAACAAAGGTCCGACAGACTTTAATGTTTTGAAATTACTTAAAATGATAAACATTATCCACTTATTAACATTTTGACTACATACTATAATCCTTTGATTTGGATTTGTCATTTTAATTATGAATACCTTAAGCAAAAATCATCTGTTTTAAAGGTTAAAACAGAGGGGGAAAGAGGGGAAAGGAAATCACCCCCCAAATTCTGGCTAATTGAATGTTTCTGCTTCTTAAGAAGCAGTACATCTGAACTGTTATCACAGCAAGGATTGGAGGGGGCCAAATGACAGCTTAGGCTGAAACACAGACATTTCACACACTGACAATGGCCAAAACCACGTAGCCTTGCGATCAAAAATAAAGGGCTTGCCTCAGGCATTATTTTTTAAATGTCAAAGGGTGCATTATGCCTGGGTTTGGTTTGCCACTTCTCTGATTAGCTGGTAACAGTTGCTTATGGCCAGAATCACACAAACACACAGTGTGCTATGACTCACCTGTAAAACATTTCAGGGAAAATTACATACTGCCTGTACAAGTATTTTTGACTTGAAACACTTGCCTTGGGATGTTTATTTACAACCTTTCAATGGCTTGCATGTTTTTGCCATAATATGGTTTAAGAAGGAAAAGGTTTTTTAAAGATCATCTTTTAAGAGTGCAAGAATTAGAGTAAAATCTTAGGCCTTAAATAGGTCCCTGGGAAAAATACCCAATAATTTTAAATGCCCCTAAACTCACAAGTGCAGAAAGGATTTGAGACAGATAAGCAATCCGTGGGGCAAAATACTTGGAGTCCCTCAAGTGACTGTTCAGTGATACCAAGGGTGCTCCTTGTGACTCGGACTGGTTTGGGATGCAGGCTGGATTTTGCTGGGTGCCAGCGACTCTCAGGGGAGAATGGAAGCCGAAGGCAGGAGATGCGTGCGACAAGGTTTTGTAGCCACCAACGCATCCCTCTAGCCCAGCTCTCCTTTCTGAAGCAGACAAGATCCGCACGACTGACTGGGAGTCTGCAGAGTCCCTCACAGGTCTCCCCCTCACCTACAGGACTGCACTTACACCTAACTGGAAACCAGGTGGCCCGCAAGAGGGAGGGAGGGAGCATAAGGGGCTCCCCAATGCGGAAACGACGAGCCAGGAGGCAGTGGCCTAGGGCAACCTAAGAAAGCCAGGATGGGAGTGAGAGGGAAAGGGCATCTGCCGACGCCTCCGCCGGTTGTCCAGTTACCGAGCCAGGGAGCAGACCCGCCTCCGACCTCCCGCAGAGCCTCGGCCAGGGTACCAATTCCCCAGGGGCGGCCAGCCAGCTCCGTGCAAGCCCAGGGTGATCACCACCTACCGTCCAAGCCGGGAGCCCCACTGCGTTCCAGCCTCGGCTGCAGGGAGAGGGTGCTCAGCCCTGCCCCAGGTGTCCTTACCTGCTTCCCTAGTACCCAGCACGAGGTCCGGGACGCCAGCGATCGCCCTCCACCAGAGACTGGCCCCGGCCCACGCGCGCCCAGGGTCGTTGGGCCACCCCTCCTCATCATTCCTCAGGCCATGAAGTGCCGGGGATGGCGAGCTGGATCCTTTGTTCCCTCACCAAGTGGAAAGGCAGTTTTTTAACAAGCCAAACGGAGAAAGAAACCCCGGTCGCCGTATCCCCGGCAGGGCGCACCCAGGATATCTGGTTATCCAAGCGCATGTGTATCCCAGTTGCAAAAATAAATCAATAGTATTTGAAACTGCGGAGCCTCGGGGAAAGGAGGCGGAACATGGCCACTCATTTCACCCTCGGGAGCCGCGCTCTGCGCTCGCAGCCTCGGCTCCCCTGCAACCCCGAGTCCCGAGATGGGTTAGAGAAGCAGCGAGGAAAGGGGTGGGGGCCCGGCCGCGTCACCACCCACCTGCGGCCACCACCGTGCAGCCCCAGAGCAGCAGCAGCCGCGCGCAGCTCCCCATGGCCGGGAGGAGCCGGGAGCAGCCGGGCCGGGCGGGTGCGGGAGGGAGCCGAGACCTCTGGGCTGCGGGATGAAGCGCCGCCGTCCTCGGGAGGGACCGGGGCTCTGGTTTCTTCCTCCTCCTGGGGCGCCGGGCTCGGTCAGCGGGCGCCGGCAGCGGGGAGCCGGGGGCCGGGGCCGCGCGGGGCGATGGGGTGACCCTCGCGCACCGGCCTGGCGGGGCCCAGGCACCTGGGGGACGGCGGGAGACCCGGGACCATAGCCGGCCTGGCCGAGTTGCCCAGCGGAACGGCCCTGCGGGCTCGTCCGCCGCTAGCCCAGGGCTCGGCGCCCGCAGCTGCCGCTGAACTTTGCGAGACCTTTCACTTCCCGGCCGCCGCCGCCGCCTCCTCCTGGGCGTCCTCCTCCGCTTTTCCCACCTCCTCTGGCCGCCCAGGCTCCGTCCCGTCCGTCTCCACGGGCAGTTCCATGCGATGCATTTTTATTGCACCGACGCCGCGGCGCTCCGGTGCCAGCCCTCCTCCCCTCGCACCTCCACCCCTTCCTCCCGCCCGCCCCCCGCGCTTGACAGCCCGGGCGGTGCAGCCAGCGCGGCCAGATCGCCGCAGCCGCCGCCTCCCGGGGAGGGGTCCCCCGCGCCCCAACCCGCGACCCCGCCGCCCGCTGGTCCAGTCCTCCTCAGCCGGGCCCCCGGCTGCCTTGGCGCCCCTCCCGGCGCGCGCCCTGCATCCTCCCGACGACCCCCTTGGTGCCCTCCAGCACCCACAGGCCTCCCCTGGAAAGCAATCTCCCACCTTCTCCTGGAACATTCCTAAGAGCAGTTGACTCCCTCTTGATCAGGTCAGGGCATGCCAAGGGGCTTAAAAAACCGCGAAACAGGCTAGCTAGAGCCTACTTCCCACATCCCCCAGAGAAACGAGCCCTCCCTCTTCTTCCCGCCACCCCCTTTCAGGGAGTCCCACGACCCGGGGACAGGACACCCCAACCCAGCCTGGGGTCACTCGCACTGAGAGCGCGACAACTGCTAAGCGGCGTTCGCTGCTTCTGCGCTGCCTTTTGAGGGGTGGGGGATGTCTCAGCTAAACAATCGCTGCCTACACCATCCGAGGGTGTGCCCACTTTGGTGTAAAAGGTGTTCCCTAACTCAAAGTGCTGAAAGAAAAGGGTCACAGGATAAGCCAGTGGGCAGTTTAAGAACACCCTTGTCCAGAGGCAGGGGCATGACAAAGAGAACTCTGGTCCTTCCAAGCGCTCTCCCTTTATAGAGTATGCTGTGCTGTGAAAAGTTAGGAACTAACTTAGACGGGGAACAATTTAGCAGCAACCACACGCAGCAAATTGCAGATACGATTGCTCAGGACTGGTGCCTCTGGAAAGAGATTAAATAGTCGAGTCTGGGATTTTTGCAAGTTCTGTGAAAATATAATTCTACTTACACATCCAGGGAAATTGGCAAAATCTAAGTCGACAGCACTTTTGTATTGCAGTATTCATTTTGTTCCTTTGACTATTTTCCATAAAATTAACTATGTTCCAGATACCGTTCAGTTGTTGTGTCTGTTACAGATGAGGATAATTCAGAGATTTGGGATACATGGAGATATTATTTACAATGACCCAGCCAGGAACATATAAGAAATTTCTATTTCCCAGGGGGTTCTAGATTGAGGTCAGCATAATCCATTTGGGAGACATTAAAATTGTTCTTCTGGCCAACACAGGAAAGTGGCAGAAGGTGTGATGTAGCATCACCTGCTTTAGAAAACAAACCCTTTGCCGGGCACGGTGACTCACGCCTGTAATCCCAGCACTTTGGGAGGCTGAGGCGGGCAGATCACGAGGTCAGGGGTTGGAGACCAGCCTGGCCAACATGGAGAAACCCAGTGTCTACTGAAAATACAAAAAAGTAGCTGGGCGTGGTGGCGCGTCCCTGTAATCCCAGCTACTCGGGAGGCTGAGGCAGGAGAATCTCTTGAACCCAGGAAGCGGAGGTTGCCCATTGCACTCCAGCCTGGGCAACAAGAGCGAAAGTCCGTCTCAAAAAAATAAAAAGGAAAGAAAACAAACCCTTTGAGTTTTCAAATACTGGCAATGTTGAGGCTTTCTTCATATCTCCTAATGGGGTCATTGAAACACCTCTTCAGTTAATCTTTTTACCAAATAAATGATAGGAAATTATAACAGCCAAAAGTTCTTAGCATAAATATTAACTTAATAGCAAAGCAAATTAAACAAAGGGGGAGGGATGCGCATTTATTATTAACTTCTGAGTCTAGCATATTTAGGTAGAACTAATCCTTTTCTGTTTTTTAATTAACAAATAAAATTATATGTATTTATCATGTATAACATGATGTTTTGAAATAGGTATACAGTGTGGAATGACAAAATCTAACCAATTAACATATGCATTTAAGAACACTTTACACCCACTGTCTTAGCATTTTTCAATAATATATTTCTAAAAATATAGAACACTTCACAAATTTGTATGCCATTCTCATGCAGAGGCCATGCTAATCTTCTCCGCATTGTTCCAATTTTAGCATATGTGCTGCCAAAGCAATCACGGAACTACTCTATATCTCATTACAAATTTCAAAGGCATTTACTGTCTGCGTGAATCCTGCATTGATAATATATTTCCTTGATTGCTGTCTAATTGGCTCTTATTTCCTTTACAAGACAGCAGGCTCTGTAATGGTAGAACAGTCTTTAATATTCAGTTTATAGAAAACATTACTATGTTTTTCTGATATTCTTCCTTATTCTTAGCCAAGAACACCTACAATAAGTGTTCATTACATGTTTTTGACTGAGTTATGTTAAAACTATTGTTATATACTAAGGGACTAAGGAGACAACCAGTGATATCAGATGATTTCCCATATTCAAAAGGAATCTGCACATTAGACACCAATACTATCTATATGAAAAAGCTCAGGTGAGAAATGTAGTCAGCATTCTAATAAACCTCATTTGCTTATATAGTCCAGTTTAGTTACAAAGTATATTTTCATTTTGAAGAAGCTGTCCAAGAAAAGGTTACCTACATAAGAAAAATCTTGAGTAAGTATATTATTGCCAATAATTTTGTTTTTGAAAACATCAGTAATGGATTCCGAATATTTTACAATGTTATGGATTCGTAGGAAGCTTAGCAAATTTACAGAATTTCAGTAAGTTCCCAGGAACCACCAAATTGATAAGTTAAATCTAGAATATTCTTCAGAACTTGGAAGGAAGTTAAAAGGGTCTTTAAAAAGTAAAATTAATGGCATAGTCAGGCATGGTGGCATGTGCCTCTGGTCCCAGCTACTTGGGAGGCTGAGGTGGGAGGATCGCTTGAGCCTGGGAGGTGGAGGCTACAGTGAGCTGTGTTGGCACCACTGCATTCCAGCCTGGGCAACAGAGTGAGACCCTGCCACAAAACAAATAAAATAAAATAAATGGCAAAAACTCTGTGCACCAAACACATTACTCACAGGAGAGCTTTTCAGGACCTCACTTAAATTATTCATACATTTTCAATATGTTTGGTTATGACATTTTTCTAGATCACAGCATATTACAAGGAACAAATTAGAATGGAGCAGGATGCTGCTAAAGACAGAAGATAAGCTGAGGCAATCCGGTAATGATGAGGATGGGAAGACTAAAAAGCAGCCCTAAGTACAAAAACAAAAACAAAACACCCACACCAGTCTGAGGCCTTCTAAGGCAGAAGCAAAGCACCAAAAGGCTCTAAAGGCATCACTCTACTGTAATTTAGTAAAGTGAGGTTCCTAGTGGAGCATAGGATGTTCAGAATCAGAAGGGACCCTTAAGATCAACTTCTCACTCCATCAAACCCCTCTCCACAAAGCCTCTGTCCAAAGGTCCTCCAGTTTCTGTTCTAAAAACAAAAGCCTCAAAGGCAATTCTGCTCATTTTTGGCACTGTTCTATTTAACTAGGATGTTTCTCTTCTTAAAATTCCATCTGTGTTTATAGTTTAGTCATCTGCAACCACACAGAATAAGTGCAATCTCTCTTCTGGTAGGTATTCAATGATTTAAAGTCAAGTTTTAATTTTAACATATAACTATGCTAACTATAGTTAAACTATAGTTATAAACTATAATTTTTAGCATTTAGCTATCCTTTTAAACATCCATATGATGGGATTCCCACACTTTTCAACATCTTAAAAAACTCTTTTCCTATATACTCCAGCTTGTTTTACACTGTGCACCTAGAATTCAACTCCAGATTTGTCTGATTAACATAGAATAGGACTAATAGTTTCCTTAACTTAGTTCTATGGCTTATAGTTCAGTAACCTAATGTTATATTGGCTGGTATATTTGAAGTCAACTAAAATCCTTTTTTCATATATTGGTATCTTACAGAGTCATCAATAAAAGGTAAAATATATTTTGTTTAACCGGAGGGAAAGATTTCCATTAAAATACATTGCATGTAGTAAGCATTCAATAAACATGAATTTGAAGAATATAGCAACAAATTTAAACTGCTAAATTTGAAAAATGGTTAAAAATTTCAAAAGAAACTTCTAGTTCTCAATGAACTAATTACCTATTTTCTGAAAAAGTGATCACTTTTACGGAAAATTTGACTCTTCAACAATACTATGTACAACTGGCATTACTATACATTTCTAAGAAAAAAACTACTCTGAAAATAGTGATATTTTTAGTATACCTAGTGTTTTTTCTCCATGGAAGTATAAACATGATCTCATTTATCTTCATAGCATCAATGTGTGGGAGGAAACAGGAATAGTTGTGCCCATTTATACAAAGAGAAAGTAAGATGAAAGATGTAAGTGCCAAACTTAGATCATACAATAAATACACACTGAAGATGGAACCTGGGTTTTCAGATTTAAAAAAACCATTGCTTATCTATCAGTTTTCCACAACTATAATCTTATTTCTCTTTGAACTGGAAGACTATTGGAAAAAGATAAAATGGAGAATTGTTTCCATTGAAATAATCCTAGATTTTGTTTTCTACCTGGACTATGCCCTTTGAATGCCCTTTAAAAACATCATCTTGGGAATTTCCTTAAGCTTTAACCTAAGCCTCCTGCCATTGACTTTCTTATTTCATGTACTTCCTGGCTCCAGCTGCTCATTCCTAGGAAGGGAGTGAGAGCCTTTGAAAATACATGTGTTCTCCCAGGAAGGTAACCAGTACTTTTGTTTAAAAAAAAAAAAGCACCCATGCTCCCTCATGTTGAAATTAATTATATGAGGCCAAGAAAATTTTTTTTAAAAAACCAAAATCAAAACCAAGAACAGTTCTCTTGTTATTACAGATATAGCTACCCATTGACAGCATTATATTGACACAACTTTTAAATATTTTTCCCTCTAAGTGGCTCTTAGCAAAAACTTTCTCTACCTATTGCTAGTTCTGAAATTGATGAAAAGATGCTCTGAGACAAATTACTACTTTGTTTTTTTTAATACAGGGTCTCACTCTGTCACCCAGGCTGGAGTGCAGTAGTGCCATCATGGCTCACTGCAGTTTCAACCTCCCTGGCCTCAGGTGATCCTCCTGCCTCAGCCTCCTGAATAGCTGAGATTACAGGAGCATGCTACCAAACCTGGCTTATTTTTGTATTTTTTTTGTAGAGATAGAGATTCACCATGTTGCCCAGGCCTTGAACCCCTAAATTCAAGGGATCTGCCCACCTTGGTCTCCCAAAGTGCTGAGATTACAGGTGTAAGTCACTGTGCCTGGCCTACTTTTTTTTTTTTAAAGTAAAGAAATAAATTAAAAGACTACAGATTGGGTTTAACGCATACTGCTTAGGATATGAGTGCATCAAAATCTCACAAATCACCAATAAAGAACTTACTCATGTAACCAAATACCACCTGTTCCCCAAAAAAACCTACTGAAAGAAAGAAAGAAGGAAGGAGAAGAAGGGGGATGAGGAGAAGAAGAAGAAGAAGAAGAAAAAGAAAAGGAGGAGGAAGGGGAAGGAGGAGGAAGGAGAAGGGGAAGGGAGAAGGAAGAAGAAGAGGAAGGAGGAGGAGGAGAAGGAGGAAGAAGAAGAAGAAGGAGGAGGAGGAAAAATGGAGGAGGAGGAGGGGAAAGGGAAGAAGAAAGGAAACAATTAGCAAAGGTCTCATGAGGAGGAAAGAACAGTAAACACTATGAGTTGATTCCTCTTAATTTTTATCTTTTATATAGTAGTGTAGTGGTTAAGAGCATGAACTATGGGGTCTGACTCCTCAGGTTTGAATCCTGGCTCCACAGCTTATTAGTTGTGTGACTGTGGACAAGTTACTTAACCTCTCTATGCATTGTTTACACATCTGCCCCATAAGAATAAGAAAATGCCCAATTCATAAGATTTTGAATACTAAATGAGTTCATACTTATGAAGTGCTTAGAAAAGTGCAAGACATACAAGAAGCATTTTATTTTGTTAAATATATAAAATAGTAAAATGTAAATTCATCATGTACACACAATCTCTTTTGGCCTGCCCTGAAATTCCATCTTTAAATTATATATAGATATTCAATAGGTAGAAGCTAAGTAGTTGTCCTGGCTTAATTTTTTAAAATAATTTTTAATTTTTATGGGTACATAGTAGGTATAGATATGTATGGGGTACCTGAGATGATTTGATACAGGCATGCAATGTATAATCATCACATCATGGAAAATGGGGTATCTATCCCCTCAGCCATTTATCCTTTGTGTTACAAACAATCCGGTTATATACTTTTCATTATTTTTAAATGTACAATTAAATTGTTATTGACTATAGTCACCCCGTTGTGCTACCAAATACTAGATTTTACTCATTTTAACTATGTTTTTGGTACCCATTAACTATCCCCACCTCCCCTCACCACCTGTCCCTCCCCACCCCTGCTAACCCTTCCCTGCTCTGGTCACCATCTTTCTACTCTCTCTCTCCATGGGTGCAATTGTTTCAATTTTTAGACCCTAAATGAGAACATGAAATCCTACCAATAAGTGAGAACTGTGGCTGGCTTACTTTACTTAGCACAATGACCTCCAGCTCCACCCATGTTGTTGCAAATGACTGAATCTCTTTTTATGACTGAATAGCACTCTATTATGTGTATGTGCCACATTTTCTTCATCCACCCGCCTGTTGATGGACGCTTAGGTTGCTTCTAAATCTTGGCTACTGTGAACAGCGCTGCAACAAATGTGTGAGCACAAATGTGTGCAACATCTTTTTGATATACCAATTTCCGTTGTTTTGGGTATACACACAGCAGTGGGATTGCTGGATTGTATGGCAGCTCTGTTTTTAGTTTTTTGAGGAACCTCCAAACCATTCTCCGTAGTGGTTGTACTAATTACATTCCCACCAACAGTGTGCGAGGGTTCCCTTTTCTCTGCATCCTCGCCAACATTTGTTATGGCCTGTCTTTTGGATAGAAGCCATTTTAACTGGGGTGAGATGATATCTCACTGTAGTCTTGATTTGCATTTCTCTGGTGATCAATGACATTAAGCACCCTTTCATATACCTGTTTGCCATTTTGTATGTCTTCTTTTGAGAACGTCTATTCAAATCTTTTGCCCACTTTTTGATCAAATTATTAGATTTTTTCCCTATAGAGTTGTTTGAGCTCCTTACATATTCTGCTTATTAATCCCTTGTCAGGTGGGTAGTTCGCAAATATTTTCTCCTATTCTGTTGCCCTGGCGTAATTTTAAATACAGCTTAACATCTATATAGGTACTCCTCAAAAAATGAAAGTATGAAGCAGCAAATCTTCTCTAGCTGGAAGGAGAAAGAACTTAGCATTGAATGAGCACCTATAGTTTACCAGGTACAATATTGAATACAATTCTCACTACAGCTCTCTAAGGTTAGGTTGTCACACCCATGGTGAGGAAACTGAAGCTCAGAAAAGCTGAAAAACTGAACCAAAGTCCCAAAGCTGAGGACACAGACAAGCCAGAATTTGAACTTCTGTGTGTCTGATTGCAAGCACAGGATACTTTCCATTTCCTCTTTTGAGAGAGGTGGTATATACAGCAAAGCAGTTAAGAGGAAGATTCTAAACCTAGACTACCAATTTTCTTCCTTGGTAAAAACACTCAGTAGGATGTTTTCTACCTAAACAATCACAGTTTAATAAGGTGCATGGGTTTATCCACCACCTACCTTGCTCACTCCCAAATCTCACTCGTGAGTTTCAATGGTATATATCCAATTGCCTATGGACAGCTCGACTTAGACATCTCAAATCCAACATGTCCAAAACTAAACTCATTATCTTTCTCCCTTAACATGTTACTCCTCCTGTATTCTATATCTTAGTAGAATGTCACAACTGTTTCCCTGCTGGACCAACACAAAAAGAATGTCATTTTCCAAACATCTGCCACACACTCATGTTCAGTGAAATATACTAAGTATTCTGAGGAAAAGAATTTGGTAGTCAAATAATTTTAATATTAGGTCAAACAAATGTAAATAGGGCTTCTTAAAATCTTTAATATGCAAAGTTCAACGTCAATCTCCAAGAAATGGATACCATATTATATTAGATATGACATTCAATTGCATGAACAGAAATCCAACTCAGTAGCTTAACCAAATTGAGATTGATCTTCCTTACAGGACAAGAAGTCAATAGGTAGACAGTTCAATACAAACGCAGCTACTCAAGAAAGTCATCCAGATTTGTTTGGTTTTCTCCCTCATGGGTACAAGATGGCTGTTCTGCCTCCAGGATGTGTGTTTTTATTCTAGAAAAGAGAGAAGGATAAAAGATGCATGCCCGCTAAGCCTTAAAACACTTTCCCAGTAACCTCACCCCTCTGTTTATATCTAATTGTCTAGAATTGGGTTACATGGCCTCTCCAGACCACAAGGAAGTCTGAAGAGCTAAGCATTTTAACTGGGCACAATGCCACCCTTAACAAAATCAGGATTCCACTGGAAAGAAGAGAAGGTTGGATATCAAGTAGATAACTACAGGACCAGTATATGTCATCAAAAGTTAGCCATTTCAGTGATGTGTCTGGCCCAAGCACCTATTAACATATTTAGTGGCTTCTCATTATTGGCAGATAGAATGCATGTTGCTTGGCTTGGCACCCAAGCGATGTCCCAGTTTAATATATAATGTATAATGTCCCAGTTCCTTGCCACCTAGAGTGAACAACCTGCAGTCTCCAAGATGGACAACACTGCTTCATGCCTCTAACTTCTGTGCACCCTCTCCTCCTTCTGGCTACCTCTGGCAGGTCCTTGGAAATTCAGTTCTGATAATAACTGCTGTGACATCTTTCTTGGGTTCCTCTTCCCACAAGGTTCGTTCCCCTTCCATCCTCTCATGGCACCCCCTGCATCACTTTATTATCTTCAATTATACTTTTTTCTCATATATTGGATGAAAGAAAACTAAGAAGCAAAGTTGTATACATACTTTCATTATCGTTTTTGGTTTTTGTTTTGTTTTCCAACGGGGTGTCACTCTATTGCCCAGGCTGGAATGCAGTGGTGCAATTTCAGCTCACTGCAACCTCAGCCTCTGGGCTCAGATGATCCTCCCCCCTCAGCCTTCCAAGTGGCAGGGTCTACAAGTGCACACCACCATGCTTGGCTAATTTTTTTTTTTTTAGAGATGGGGTTTTGCCATGTTGCCCAGGCTGGTCTTGAACTCCTGGGCTCAAGTAATCTGCCCACCTTGGCCTCCCAAAGTGCTGGGATTACAGCATGAGTCACAGTGCCCGGCCACTTTCATTATAACAACAGGAAACATACATATGAAAAACACTGGAAAGAAATACATCAAAATATTAGAGATGACTGTTTCTCTGGCCTCTAAACTTTCAGCAATACTGTAGGATTGTTATAATTACATTTTTATTTTACAAAATATAACAACTTAAGGCAGGATATGATAAAGCAGTGCCTGGCAGTACCTCATGAGTGGCATATAAAGTAGGCTACTAGCACAGGTGAAACTCTGTGGGCTCAGGAAGTTAAAAGAACCACGTGGATGATAGGGACTGAACTTGGGCCCTAAGGATTGGGTAGGTGTGAATAAATATGGTGGTGAGTGTGGGCCAGCCATGCTAGTGGTGGTAGCCTAAGTGCTCTGGTGTGAATAAACAGAGTGCCTCTGAGAGAATGAGTAGAGGCTATTAGAAGAGGATCCATACAGATCTGTGGAATAGGGAAGAAAAAGTAGAGGAGGGATAAAGGCTTTGGCAAGTCGAGCTGCTTTGTGTTGGGAGGTTCTCCAAGTCATAATCCAGAAGGGACATATAATAGATTAGAAAAAGAGGCTGGGCACAGTGACTCATGTCTGTAATCCCAGCACTTTGGGAGGCCAAGGTGGATGGATCATGAGGTCAGGAGTTCGAGACCAGCCTGACCAACATGGTGAAACTCTGTCTCTATTAAAAATACAAAAAAAAAAAAATAGCCAGGTGCGGTGGCACGCACCTTTAATCCCAGCAACTCAGGTGGCTTAAGCAGGATAATCACTTTAACCCAGAGGCTGTGTTTACTGTGAGCTGAGATCGTGCCATTGCACTCCATCTCAAAAAAAAAAAAAAAAAAAGAAAGAAAAAAAGAAGAGAAAGAAGACTTGAAAGGTGAGCTAAGGGCTACTTTATGAGAATACCTGGGTCTACACCAAAATGAGGATAGGAATAATGGACAAAGTTGGGGGGAATTGAAGGATAACCAAAAAGAAATTGATAGAACTTTGTAACTGACCATGGGATTGGCAGAAGACTGGGAAGAAATTAAAAATGACTTGGGGGGCCGGTGCAGTGGCTCATGCCTGTAATACCAGCACTTTGGGTGGCTGAGGCAGGCGGATCACTTGAGGTTAGGAGTTCGAAACCAGCTTGGCCAACATGGCGAAACCCTGTCTCTACTAAAAACACAAAAATTAGGCAGGTGTGGTGATGCATGCCTGTGATTCCAGCTACTCAGGGGGCTAAGGCAGGAGAATCACTTGAACCCCATGGGGAGTGGGGGTGGAGGGGATGTGGGGGGGAACAAAAAAAATGACTTGGGTTGAGGGCTCTGAATCTCATTAGATAAAAAAATAATAATCTCTTTTGCAGAAATAGGAAAATCAGGAAATGTAGTTGGATTGGGAGGTGACTGATTCCATTTGGAACAGGTTGACTTAGAGAGGATGGCAGACCAGTCATGTCCAGCCGATGGTTAAACTGGCTTTGAACTTAGCAGAGCAGTCAAACGATAAAATTCATAATGTTACCTAATTCATAAATATCCTGACAAAACATTAGCATAGGAAAAGACCTTGGAAGTTATTAGTCCAACCTTTTCTGAGAAAACTAAAGTCCATTTAAAACTTTTAGGCCTCAACCTAGTCAAAGTTATTCAGCTAGTTAGGTTTGGTGACTAAGTTAGGTTTGCAGATTTAGCCTTTTCTTTGCCTAGTACTCTTATGTAAGCAATTGAGAGTATAAAGATTCTACTTACTTTTTCTAGCTCTGTAGCTTAAAATCAAAGAAAGGACTATTGCCCAAGTGTTAGAAAATCAAGCTTAAAAAAGCTCACAATCCTCTGAAGCAGCAATTTGATTTAAAAAAACCTTTGTCCATAGGTGGGATTTCAAGATACATAATATAGTAGAATATACTCAAGCTGTTAATTAAGTTAGATATGCTTCTGGGTTGGTTTTACCTATAGGTCCTAATTACTCCCGACACTTTCTGTTCCTAAACCTGTGCTGCAATTTCAAATACAAGTGCCTTTCTGAATATTTTTATTATAAACCATACAAGATTACAGTGCAATCTAGAGGGTAAATCTATGACACAATTTGCTTCAATCCTAAATTCAGTATAATTGACCTCATCTCAGAAAAGACATTCAGTTATCAGAAACATTAGAAAAACTTCATGAAGCAATATTAAAACCATACCACCTCAGAGCTCAAATTAATGGTTTCAGGGTGTTAATACATTTTGAAAACCTGTAAATGAATTTTAAGCAAATTGGTTTGGGAGGCCGAGGCAAGGTGGATCATCTGACTTCAGGAGTTCGAGACTTGTCTGGCCAACATGGTGAAACCCCACCTCTACTAAAAATACAAAAAATTAGCCAAGTATGGTACGGGCACCTGTAATCCCAGCTACTGTGGAGGCTGAGGCAGGAGAATAGCTTCAACCTGGGAGGTGGAGACTGCAGTGAGCCAAGATCATGCCGTTGCACTCCAGCCTGGGCAACAAGACTGAAACTCCACCTCAAAAAAGAAAAAAAAAATTTTAAGAAATTGGAAGGCCATAGCCACTCCGGTTACAATAAAAATAAGTCCATTTACGTTTCTACACACTTCAAAATAACACCTCAAATGTTATACCTTAGACCTTCTCTACTTAAAAATGCTACTTACTCACAGATATTCCTCACTAAATTTAAGGAATTAAAACTTTAAAGCCAAATTAGTTCAAAAATATTCATTGCTCTGAAGCCCAAGCACTTTTTCATGTGTGTACTAAGTCTCTCTAACATAACTATTGAAGATTCCTTCATCATAAAGAAAAAGTACATCATTTCCCCACGATCTGTCCTCCTTTAGAAATGTTTGAATGAATACAAGTTTTATTTCAAACAGAGAAGAAAGAATCTTTTTTTTTTAAAAAATGAGGAATTCCTGTTAGAATGTATGACATTTCTATCATGAACAGAACTCCATCTTTGGTAATGTAATCTTTTAGAGTTATAGTAACACTTTGAAAATAATATTAAATTTTACATTGGAAAGAATCCTGAAGTGGCAGGGGAGTTCCCAGTCTGCTAATGACCCGATAGGAAGGGTGAAGGAGGTACAGATTACTATCTCTTATTCTGAAATTTAAAAAATCACAGCCTGCAGACTTGAGGTAATAAGTAGCTAGAGTCAGTAGCTTTGAATTCTTTTCTCAGTCTCACTGGTATGGTCTTAGGTATGGCACTTTTAAAAACACAAAGAGAATCAAATATACTTACTGTTTCTCAGTGTGTAGTGTTTTTCTGATATATAAAAGGAAACTTAAGTGCCCCATTTGTGAACTCCAGATATCCAGCAATTAGTAAATAAATATCTTGAAAATGCGTATCATTCAAAGAAATACATCAATAGAGTCCAACAGAGAAATGAAAACTTCCCTGTGCAAATCTAGGTGAGCCTGTCTTAATGTGCTACTTTTCTTTCTTTCTTTTTTTTTTTTTTTTTGAGATGGAGTCTTGCTCTGTCACCCAGGCCAGAGTGCGGTGGCGCAATCTTGGCTCACTGCATCCACTGCCTCCCGAGTTCAAGTGATTCTCTTGCCTCAGCCTCCCAAGTAACTGGGATTACAGGCATGTGCCAGCATGCCTGGTTAATTTTTTAAAATATTTTTAGTAGGGATGGGGTTTCACCATGTTGGCCAGGCTAGTCTTGAACTCCTGACCTCAGGTGATCTGCCTGTGTTGGCCTCCCAAAGTGCTGGGATTACAGGCGTGTGCTATCATGCCTGGCCCTAATGTGCTTACTTTTGATAGAATTTTTTTTCTCATTATAACCAATAACAAATAGCCATTTATTGGGGATTTAATGTGCAGCAGGCCCTGTGCTAAATACTCTACATACAAGGTCACCTTCAGACCTCTTAGTCGCCCTAGGGAGAGACTGTCAATTGTCATCCTTGCTTTACAAATTAGAATTGAGACTCACCCAACTAGTAAATAATAGAGCTGAGATTGTAACCCAACCACTGGACTCCAAAGCCCATGAGTGAAACCACTGTGTTCATCATGGGTCTTTGGGAAATATAGAAAAGCAGTTAGTAGGGCAAACATATCTTCCAAAGAAACTGAGGCAGGAAAATAGGGTCTGGAGGCAGGGAACGTAAGGCTGATTCACACTTCAGCTATAACAGGAAATACCCCCTCCATAGGGCATAGACCATAAATGACTTTGTAACTACTTCATCCTCTCTGTTTACATAGGGTGTACCTGAATTAACAAATGGAATCCTCTAGGTACTTAAACTCTCCAAAATTCTGTAACTGGGACTTTGAGCCTCTATGCTTAGGCCCGTTCCCACACTGTGGACTGTACTTTCAATAAAACCCTTCATTCCTTCTTTGTGTTGTTTGTGCGTTTTGTCCAATTCTTTGTTCAAAAAGCCAAGAACCTTGACACCCTCCACCGTTAACAAAACTAGCTTTCATTTTGGTATATCTCCTTCTAATCTTATATCTAGCCATACAATTTTTGTTCCATATTTTCTTCGCTTTTTTTTTTTAGACAGAGTTTCGCTCTTGTTGCCCAGGCTGGGGTGCAGTAGCTTGATCTCGGCTCACTGCAACTTCCACCTCCCAGGTTCAAGTGATTCTCCTGCCTCAGGCTCCTTAGTAGCTGGGATTGCAGGCATCTGCCACTATGCCTGGCTAATTTTTTGTATTTTTAAATAGAGATGGGGTTTCACCATGTTGGCCAGGTTGGTCTCGAACTCCTGACTTCAGGTGATCCACCCACCTCAGCCTCCCAAAGTGCTGGGATTACAGGCATCAGCCACTGCACTCAGCCTTTCTTCACTTATTATTATTAGAAATTTTACACAAACATCAGTTTTCATGCCTGATCCATACTGTTCCAGTGAGTGGATCTACCTCATTATACTTAATGCCACATTTATCTGGATATTTGTGTTAGTCTCAGATTTTTGCTATTATTCATAATACTTTTATAGTTGTTTCTGTCAAATAAACATTGTTAATCTGAGATTTAAAAAAAAATTATTCCCTATAATCATTAAAATGAAAATACCAGGTCAAAGAGAAGTTACATTTAGACCACATTGTCAAATTTCTCTTCAAAAAGGCTGCATCCATCTGTACAACTATCACTAATGTATGGTGCCTATTTCACCCACCCATACCAGCATTGAATACTATACTTTAAAAGTAGAAATTTCCCAGTTCGATATGTGAAAAGTGATATTTATATTAGTATTTATTTTATTGGATTGTATGTAAAATTGAATTTTTTTTCTATGCTTGCTAATCTGTTTTATTTCACCCTTTTTACCAGTTTTCTAAGGTGGAATTTCCAATTTTCTAAAGAAACTAGACCTTTCTCCATTTCTAGTATATGCATTTAATACTATAAATTTCCCTCTAAGCATTGCTTTTGCTGTGTTCTATGAATTTTGATAAGTTGTACTTTATTTACATTTAATTCAAAATATTTAAAATTTTCTCTTGAGATTTCTCCTTTGGCTCATAGGTTATTTAGAAACATGTTGTTTAATTTGCAGATATTTGGGGATTCTTCAGCTAACTTTTCTGAGATCATATTTTGTATAATTTCTATTCTTTTAAATTTGTTAAGGTATGTTTAATGGCCCAGCATATGGTCTATCTTTGTGTATACGTCATGTGAATTTGAAAAGAACATGTAATTCAGCTGTTGTTGAAGTACTTGATGTACGTCCAGTAGGTCAAATTAACTATCTGTTCAGGTCATCTACAGCTTCACTATTTTCACCCTTTTCAAATGATAGTCATTGTTTGCAACTAGTAAGCAACAGAAGAGGAAAGTAAACAGAAAACTAATTACACTTTTAGTGTATACTTAGGAAACAGATTGCCGTGCATGCTTTCTATGAAGCTTTTGGTTTGTATCTATCACCTCTTTCCACAGTGAAGAGGATGTAAGAAAGGAAAAGCAGGATAAGAGAGTGAGTCAGAAACACAGAATAAATTGTTGAAAGGAAACAGCAAACACCTGACTAGTCTGAGATTTTTCCCATATTTTATATGGTGCTTTTATGCCTATTGAGAAAATAAATGCTTGTTGAAGATTTTAATCTTTACAGGCATTCTTTGGAACTCTTGGTTTTTAACGCAAAAGTGATATATAACTCTTTAAAAAGTTATCTATATAATCTTATGTTTTAAACTGGCTTGCTTTTTCACTGAAAAATACCAGAAACTCATGGTTATAGAGTTGGAAGGGTAACTGTAGTACAGAAAGTTTGGCCGATTACATAGTGTTATAGTTTTAAGAGCTGCTTCCAAAGCAATCAGACTATTCGGAAAAACTTTTTCATAACAAATGTGTTCTTCCTTTAAAATGTAAACAATGAGCCAATCTTAGAAGCAAACATTGACCGCAGAGTCATATCAAGTCCGTTGTTATAAGAACTTTAGTTTTAACAATGCAAAAACGTGAAGGATAGGTTTACTTTTTAACTCCAACCCTGTTCAAAGATCACTTATTGGCCTCTGAAGGAACAGGTGGCATGCCTGTTATAGTTTAACAGGTAGCCTCTGGGTGAGGTATAGTAGTTCAGATGCCTTT
This sequence comes from Cacajao melanocephalus, assembly GCA_963573385.1. Classification (NCBI taxonomy): domain Eukaryota; kingdom Metazoa; phylum Chordata; class Mammalia; order Primates; family Pitheciidae; genus Cacajao; species Cacajao melanocephalus. The sequence goes on from CAUYLG010060548.1 coordinate 24,599, forward strand.
GGATGCTTTGGATGCTCTCATGTGTGGCAGTATGCACTTGCTAAAACATTCTTCTCTCTGGATCTGGAAGCCTAGAGTCTATATCCATATTAGGCACTGGGCAGGTATTCCAGACTTCTCTTCTGAGTCATGGATGAAAAATGCCACTTGCAACTGACACAGCAATTCCTTTGCCAAGAAATCATCACTTGAAATATTCAAGTTCTTGGTAAATAAGATAGATTTTCTATCTGTAACATATATCTGAGTATTCATCCTTTTGATAACAAAATTTACAGGGGATATTTTTCTATTAGAGGCACCGTTAATTATACTAGGCTCTCCAAAGAATTCCAGATTGACTTCAAATACCAGCAACTCAATTCTAGTCCACTACTCAGATCTGTTGGGTTGAGTTGAATTGGAATTGTATTACATTTATAGTTAATTTGAGGAGTATTTACATCTTTAGGGAACTGAGTTTACATTTTTATAAATGTGGTATATTCTCCATGTATTTAGGTCCTCTTTAAGATACGTCAACAAAGTTGCCTAATTTTCCTCATAAAAATCTTGGCAATCATTTACTAGATTAATTCCTAGACATATTTTTGATTATTTTATATATATTCAAAAGTAATATTTCTTAATATTTGCTGTATGGGAATATAATTGATTTTTGTATATTGATCTTATATCCAGCAACCTTACTAAATTCCTAATTCTAATAATTTGTAGTCTCTTATGCCTAACTACATGTTTCCATATAAACAACCATATTGTGGACATTTAGGGATCATTTATTTCTTATTTCCAATCTTTATAATTTTTATTTGTTTTTCTTTTCTAATTACACTGGCTAGAATATTTAGTACATTTTGAATAGTCACAATATTGGAGGACTGGTGATATCCTTTATTATCTTTGTGAGGTAAGCAATATGCTTTAAAATATTTGTTTTTTAGCTGGCACTAGATGTTTTGTACCCCCAGAGAATTCAAGCTATGTAATCTGCACTATTGCTAGAGTCATTTCCTTTCTTAAATATTTTCTCCTATGTTTACTGTCTCCACTAATTGATTTGCCCTTTACACACTAAGTCCAAATTTTACATTTGCTTTTCTTATTTCCAATGGTATACTCTTGTGAAATTGAATATTGATTGTGGAATCTCCTACTGAGAGCTTTTTTCTCTTTTCACTCAAAGTATTATACTTCTTAATATTCATAGCTTCCAGAAAGAATTAAATTTAAAAATAAAATTTACCTTCAAAGACAATAAAATGACCATGGATCTACCAAACACTTCCATAGAATGTTCTTTATTTTTTCCTACAATATTCTCCGTACTTCCAAATATGCAGGTTGCTTTGTTGCACAACATTAGGAATGCCATTCACATCACTGTTTGTGTGAGTAGCATGCCCTGGGATTCTGCAGTGCGCAGTCTTCGAGGCTGAATGTGGTAGCCCCGCCTATGCATTTCACTTTTCTGTCTAATTAGGACTGTGGGGTCTCTCTCAAGCAATTAGTGATAATCTACTAATGCCTAACTCCAGAAGCAACTCTAAATATGTTTCAAAAAAATTTCTACTTTCAGCTGCAAGCAGAAAAAAATATCATGTCTGGGAGATATGTTATGATAATACAGCTTTAATAGGCAACCTCATTCCATGTCAAATCAGTGTTGACACAATATTCTTTTGTTTAGTATTATGTAATTAAGTAAATTGTCACTTCTGTTTCTATAAACACAATTAGGATGAGGTAAAAAAATGGGAAGAGAGGGGAGAAATTCATTTTTGTGAAAGAATCCACATAATAGTAATATAATTACAATTCTCACTAGTAGTAATAACAATACTTGTGATGAGATGAGAATGGTAAGGTAGTAACGATCATCATGATCACCACCATCATAATGGTGCTGATATGCCCATGAATCCTAGTTGTTTGGCTTAGTTCCAAGTTTAAGTTGCATTATGGTTTAGTTTCTGCCATAAAAAATTCTTCAAAGCAGACAGGGAGAGGATTTCATAGCAAAGCTTCTGCTTTCTCACTAAGACATGATATATGCCAAACTTACAGTGACACAAGATTACCAATTATATTATAACTTTTCAAACTCTCATCCCATGTACAAGCAAGGTCAGAAACAAGAAGCTTTCTTTAGACAGGCAGGCCTTTAGTTATATACTAAAAAGGGCAAAGACTATAGCCAGTTCATCTTTTAGCTGCATATCTAGAGTTTTAAGTTACATATGTATAATATACATTGTAGGTAATATGGAGAGACTTTATAGAGATAGATTGATATACACCTATATGTAGTGAATGTATTTGTGGAATATCTTATTCATTCAGTATTGGATAGCAGAGGTCTAGACCTCACAGGGGGTAATATCACAAAGGTGTGCAATAATGTGTGCAAAGTGCAGAGTAAGCACATGTAAATAGCTTGCACTAGCAGGAAAAAAAAAACCACTGAATGGAGCCAAAAGAGGAATATAAATCAATCGTGATCCTGGTAGAATAAAGTTGAGATGCTCTGGTGTATTTGCAAATAATTATGCTAGTGAAAGAGCTAAACAGAAGGCAAAAATAGAGACTGCAGGTTCTAAGAAAATGTTATGCGCAGTCAAGAGTTGGAAAGCAACTTAACTTAAAAAAATAAATAAAAACCATCTACCCTGGCAGTGTATAAGGTATATTAGGCTTGCTGCTAATATGAAGTAGCCAGGGATATTTATCTTTCTATCACTGGTGCCAAGCACAGGATAAGTCTCAATAAATATTTGTCAATAATAGAGGAAGAGTGATCAATTAGACAGCTATGTGGCCTACTTAAAAATACCGCACTTTGCCAACGTCACATGTGGTTCAAGAAAAATCTGATTCTGAGTTGTTTTTGTGGGTGTGGTTCACAGACAACATTGGTGACACATCCGGAAAGATGGTAACCAGAATGAGAACGAGTGCTACAAAAAGTGATCTCATTGCAACAGCATGGGTGGGCCTGGGAGTGAGTTCTCATGCAAGCCCATTAGTTCTAGAAAGTTCTCATATGACTAAGAGAAAGCTGACAGGAGTCGAACAGATTTCATCATTAAACAAACAGAAAACATCAAGTGAGTAAGGGAAAATGTCGAATGAGGTTGGGAGAAAACATTTTTAGATACTTTTATAGCCTCCTGCCTCCTTCATCCTCTTTCTCAATCAGCTCTTCTCCTACCCCACTCCATGACCTTCTCCTACCCTTACCCCAGGAACCCTAACAAAGCAGGCAAGAGCACTGTCTTTGAAAGTTAAGTAACTTGCACAAGATCACCTAAGAAGAGGCTGATATTGCCTGAATGTTTGTGTTCCTCCAAAATTCATATGTTGAAACCTAACCCCAAGGTGATGGTATTAGAAGGTAGTAGGTGATTACATCACCTCATGAATGGGATTAGTGCCCTTAGTGCCAGAGGAAGCCTGTTGGCCCTGTTCATACCCTTCTGCCATGGGAGGATGCCTTGACAAGGTGTGATTTTTGAAGCAGAGAGAAGACCAGACATCTAATTGGCTGCTGCTTTAATGGTGGACTTTTCAGCCTCCAGAACCGTGAGGAATAAATTTCTGTTGCTTATAAATTACCTAAAGTGTTTTGTTATAGCAGCAGGAACAGGAACCTCTGCCTTTAAAACAGAGGCAGAGTTAGGATTTGAAAAATTAGATGCCAGAGCTCCTGGTCATTATTATACTAAACCAGATCATACAGTAGTAATATTGCAGGCAGAAAGCAAAATGCCTTCAAAGTCATTTTCTTAGCATTCTGTTGTGAAGCAGCAATTATCCTTCAACTCAGTCTTAAACCAAAGGTTGCAACCTTCCTTACCAGAAAAAGCCACCTAAATGTTTTAAAAATCACCCACCAATATAAAACAAGAAAACAACAAAGATTCTGAAATCTCCAGCAATGAAGAATAGAGGAGGGAGAGGGCAGCGTGAATATGTTACTCCCACTTAGCCCCATTCATAAAATGAGAGTAATAATAACACATATCTTAGAAGATTGTGGTAGGATTAAATACCTTAATTAAAGCCCTCAGAATAATGCTTGACACATCATAAACATTTAAGAAAAGTTTATTATTATTTATCTTTTTCCTACCAGGTGAAGTGGAGCTTTTTAAAAAAATTTGTTGCTGGTTAGCCTATAGTAAATTGCAATGTGTCTTCAGTTCCTGAAGCCTAAGGATGTGATATCCAGAAATGTACTCATATTTTAAAAAATTCTATACAACTTATTTGGATAATTCCATGCTGTGATAGTAATAATGCAATAATACTAACCCACCACAACTTGTTATTTTAACCAGACATTTTTATTGCTCTAACCAAAGTAAATTAAAATATTACTGATCGTGCTGCAAAAGTAGAATGGTGAAACGGTTAGGAGCCTAGACGCTCATGTTTTAACTCTAGGTTAGAATCCCACTCACTAGCAGAGTGACTTTGGGCAAAGAATCTACCTTCTTTATGCCTCAGTTTCCTCATCTGTAAACTGGGATACTACGAGTATTTCTCTCAGAGATTTGTAATGAGGACTGTATTATCTGTTCTTGCACTGCTATAAAGAACTACCTGAGACTAGGTAATTTATGAATAAAATAAGTTTAATTGGCTCATAGTTCCACAGATGTAACGAAGCATGAGGCCTCAGGAATCACACAATCATGGTGGAAGGCAAAGGGGAAGCAAGGACCTTCTTCTCAGGGTAGCAGGAGAGAGACAGCGGGGAGAACCACCACACACGTTTAAACCATCAGATCTCATGAGAACTCACTATCAAGAGAACAGCATGGGAGAATTCATCCCCATGATCCAATCACCTCCCACACCAGGTTTCTCCCTTGACATGTGGTGATTACAATTCGAGATGAGATTTGGGTGGGGACACAGAGCAAAATCATACTAGCCATAGTGTCTTGCACATAGTATGTACTTATATAAGTTGTTTCTTTTATATTTTTTCCATAGAGTTAAGAAAACATATCTTGCCAGTTGATTTTTATAAATTTATTAGTAAAATGTTCATAGAGAAACATTTACATTTCCTTACTCTAAATCTCCAAAATATATTTAATACATCATTGAAATTAAAGGCTTTCTGTCAGTCTAATTTTAATATATTGTAGTTATTGCTTTAATTCTATTTTAATCTTTAGATGTGTAGTTAAGGTCACTGCCTTTCACTGTCCCAGCCTATTTCTTTTCTCAAAATCCATGCTTAAGCTTAAATTAGAACGTTTATGTAATTTACTAGTAGATTCCCTGACTAACAAAGTAAGCTATTAGACTATAACAAAATGACACATTCTTAGACTATTTTTTATCTTTATATACAGACATTGCTAACCATCATAAGCCCTGATTTTAAAAAGACATGTATATATTTTTAACTTTTATGCTCAGTTACCACTATGAAGTATTGAAATTAACAACAGCCTCAAGCTGTGAAAAATGCTAGTGAATCATCACATTTTAATGCTGCTTAATTTTTAGGCTTCCTGTGTGAATTAGCTACAAGATACAGCAATTTAAAGAATAATGACTAAACTCTTTCCTATTTCCTGCTTAATTTCCTTTTAAAGAAAAGTATTGGACTTTAAAAAATATTACTCAGACATTTTTAAATAAAAAAAAAACAGGGAATTAGAATTCTCTTAACGAGCGCATCTTCTAGGGCAGCAGTCCCCAGTCTTTCTAGCACCAGGGACTGGTTTCATGGAAGACAATTTTTCCACGGATGGGGTTGGTGGGGGGATGGTTTTGGGATGACACTGTTCCACCTCAGATCATCAGGCATGAGTTAGATTCTCATAAAGAGCCTGCAATCTAGCTTCCTTGCATGCGCAGTTCACAATAGGGTTCGAATTCCTTTGAAAGTCTATTGTTGCTGCTGATCTGACAGAAGGCGGAGCTCACATGGTAAAGCTGGCCTGCCACTCAACTTCCTGCTGAGCAGACCGGTTCCTAAAAGGCCACGGACCAGGAGCTGGGGATCCCTGTTCTAGAGTGAAGAATTTCGGATGAAGAAATAAGTGACTAAAACGAAAGCACTTTCATAAGTTTAGAAAGGATGGCTCTACATAGATCTACATAAGAACAAAAATCAATCAAATAGTAACTGTGTCACGTTGATGTGTCTCATTGAATCTTCTTGTCCCATCCCAATGTCTAGCATGGTAAACACACTTGCAGGCCAGGTGTAAGTGGCATTAGGGCAGCACAACAGTGACAACAGCACCTTGGGAAGTACCATAAGCAGAGAAGGTTTGCCATTTGGGTCACTCCCCGGAAAGTTGCAGAGGCAAAATTTAAAAAAAGCAAAACCACAAAGGCATTTTTTTTAAAAGGTTAATTTGTTGTTGTTGTTGTTGTTATTATTATTATTATTATTATTATTATTATTTTTGAGACACAGTCTTGCTGTTGCCCAGGCTGGAGGGCAATGGCATGATCTCTGCTCACCACAACCTCTGCCTCCTGGGTTCAAGTGATTCTCCTGTCTCAGCCTCCAGAGTAGCTGGGATTACAGGTGCGCGCCACTATGCATGGCTAATTTTTTGTATTTTTAGTAGAGACGGGGTTTCACCATGTTGGCTGGTCTCGAACTCCTAACCTTGTGATGCGCCCATCTCGGCCTCCCAAAGTGCTGGGATTACAGGCGTGAGCCACCGTGCCGGCCTTATTATTATTTTTTTATTTTACTCTAAGTCTTGGGATACATGTGCAAATGTGTAGGTTTGTTACATAGGTATATATATGCCATGGTGGTTTGCTGCACCCATCAACCCGTCATCTAGGTTTTAAGCACTGAATGCATTAGGTATTTGTGCTAATGCTCTTCCTCTCCTTGCCCCCGACCATCGCCTGAAAGGCCCTGGTGTGTGATGTTTAAAATGATTAACTTATAAAAAAAGGCAAAGTGATCAGCTTTCAAATTAACAATTATGGAAAACATTAAACTCACATTGCTAAGGGTGTAGAGCTTTGTCCTTTCAGGGAACTGAATATTTTCTAATTTTTTATACAAAATTTAAAACTCTTCTTATTTAAAATCGATTGACTACCCAAAAATGTGTCTTTTTTTGCTTCCATTCCAAGATTTATAAAGAATTAGCTTTAGTACTCTTTTTAGAGTGTAGGTTGAAAAGGCATTTTACTTTCCACCTCAGAGTAATTTTTAAACCACATCAATTATTTTTCATGTGCAGCTGTTTTTTATCCACAAATTATTGCTTGAGGCGTTTTTACTTTACCACACATTTCAGAAGAGAAGGAATGAAGGGGAACCAGCTAATCTACAAATGCTTTACCTACAGTAGATCAGGCCAAAAAAAAGGGGGAAGAATATGACCCAAACTTCTCTAGAAATAAGAACTGCTTATTAATAGTCTAAACCAGGGATGTCCAATCTTTTGGCTTCCCTGAGCCATGCTGGAAGAAGAAGAATTGTCTTGGGCCACATATAAATTACACAAACACTAACAAAAGTTGACAAGCCAAAAAAAAAAAATTCATAATGTTTTAAGAAAGTTTATGGATTTGTATCAGATTGTAAGCCTCTTGAGAACAATCTTGTGCTTTATTTACACTTCCCAGCACATAAGTAAACATTCCCCAACAAAATGCATAAATGGTAGGGGAAAAAGTAAATTGGAAATCAACTCTTCAGTGATGATTAAATGCAAGTAAAGTAGATTATGTATTTGGGGTTTACCAAGCTTGGTAAATAAAGCACCAAGATTGTTCTCAAGAAGCTTACAATCTGATTTGGCATGCAATAATTTGCACATAAAGCAATGAAAGACTATTATAAAGCAATAAAACATGCTAGAGACTGGGAGACCCAGAAAAAGAAAAAAAAAGCTGGATGGCGACTATGATAAGGTTTGGATAAGCTAAAGAGGTGAAAGAAAGACATACTCCAAAGGCAGGCATGAGGTTTAAAATGAATAAGGGGCTGGGTGTGGTGGTTCACACCTGTAATCCCAGCACTTTGAGAGGCAGAAGTGGGAGGATCACTTAAACTCAGGAGGTGGAGACCAGCCTGGGTGACATACTGAGACCTCATCTCTACTAAAAATAACAAAAATTAGCCAGGCATGGTGGCACAAACCTGTAGTTCCAGCTACTCAAGGAGGCTGAGGTGGGCTGAGGCCACGGTGAACTATGACCACGCCATTGCACTCCAGAAGGAGTGTGATGTATTTTCTGTTTGCTAAAATTATACTGTTTTGGATTCACCCATTTATTTCTATTGTGTTTTTCTAAGGAGAAAAGACTACAAGACCTTGAGATGTTCATCTGTCAATGACAAGGAGATATAATTTGGCCCAGAAAGAAAGTCTATTGATCCAAGGAGCAGTTTAGACACAGCTGTTTTCAGTATTATCCAAGCCTCATGCAATCCACCACCAGGATTCCTCACCGAACTTGCCCCCAAGCTGAGTAATTCTAAACTTCAGAAAATGCTAATAATTTTTAAAGTGTCAAGAAATTATGGTAAAATGAACACTTAAATTTGGTATATGATAGGAACATATACAAACAAAATATTTTATTATAGAACCATACATTGACGATGATCAAATGAGATGATAGAATCATGGCTATAGAAATAGAAATACACGTCTATTGACTAAGACCACCATGACTCATGTAGGATGATATCTTCTAGAGAAAAAGATGCTCATTCAATCACGTACTTGTGATAATAGTTTTTAGAAAGAAAAGTCAGATGATTCCAAGTTCTAAAGTCAGAGAGAAATAGTTAAGTCAGTAACTGAAAACTTAGAGATTTTATTGGATAAATGGTTAAGTAGTTGGAAAATATAAATTTTTCTCCAGAGAGTTAAAATGCCTGAGTACTGACCCTCATATGTTTGTAACTGACAAAAATCCTAGAATGTTTTCTTTAAGAAAATTATCAGTATAAACATTTTAACTCTCTGGAGAAAACTTTATAAATGATAATTTTCTTGAAGAAAACATCCTAGGATTTTTGTCGATTACAAAGAAAGAAGGGTTAGCACTTAGGCTCTTTGTTTTTAACTGCCTAAAAAAACCCTGTTGCTTAGAGATCTTTGACTCTGATAAAGGGTATATGTTCTTCTGTATCTACTAGAAAGAGGTGTGGAAGTTTTTGATGGTTGAATAATTAGAATCCAAGTTAGATTCTGTTTTCTCTCTCTCTCTCTCTTTTTTTTTTTTTTGAGACTCAGCCTCACTCTGTTGCCCAGGCTGTAGTGCAGTGGTGTGATCTCGGCTCACTGCAACCTCTGCTGCTGGGGTCCAAGCAACTCTCCTGCCTCAGCTTCTTGAATAGCTGAGATTACAGGTGTCTGCCACTGTGCCCGGCTAATTTTTGTAGTTTTTAGTAGAGATGGGGTTTCACCATCTTGGCCAGGCTGGTCTTGAACTCCTGACCTCGTGATCTACCCACCTCGGCCTCGCAAAGTGCTGGGATTACAGGTGTGAGCCACAGCGACTGGCCAGATTCTGCTTTCTTAAAGCAGGATCCATTTTTTGCATGTAATTTCACAATGGGTGCTACGATCAGCTAAGTCTATAAATGGTCACTGCACCAAATCAGGACTCTAAGATACTACTGTTTTACTTTACCATGGCCTAGCATATACAGCCAAAGTTGTATAATAGAAGAAAAACAAACCCTGGTTTTACCATTCTCATGGCATTAACATAATCTCCAGTGAGTAAAATGATACTTCTTAAAAATTGCCACAATTTATCTATTGTAAATATAGCCTATAATGTGCTTTCAGTAACAAGGTGATCATGATAAAGAAGAATGCTGGCCAGGTGTGGTGGCTCACACCTGTAATCCCAACACTTTGGGGGACTGAGTCAGGAGAATTGCTTAAACCCAGGAGTTTGAGACCAGCCTTGGCAACATAGCAGGACATCATCGATACAAAAAATTTACAAAATTAGCTGAGCATAGTGATGCCTGCCTGAAGTTCTTCCTACTTCAGAGGCTAAAGTAAGAGGATCACTTGAGCCCAAGAAGTCAAGGCTACAGTGAGCCATGATCACACCACTGCCCTCTAATTTTGGGCAACAGAATGAAACTCCATCTCATTTAAAAAAAGAAGAAGAAAAATCCTCTTTGTCATTCAACATCTGATTTTGAAAGCTTGATAATGTGGCTAACAAAATTGAGGGGCCCTGGAAAGAGGGGGGCCCTGGAAAGAACTCTTTTTTGAGACAGTCTCACTCTGTAGCCCAGGCTGGAGTGCAGTGGTGCAATCACAGCTCACTGAAGTCTCGACCTCCCAGCCTCAAGCAACCCTCCTGCCTCAGCCTCCCAAGTAGCTGGGACCACAGGCAGTGTCACCACGCCTGGCTAATTTTCTAAAACTTTTTTGCAGAGGCAGGGTCTCACTATGTTGCCCAGGATGATCTCAAACACCTGGACTCAACAGAGCCTCCTGCCTTGGCCTCCCAAAGTGCTAAGATTACAGGTGTGAGCCATTGTGCCCAGCCTAAGAAGTCTTTTTAATAAGGAAAGGCTCTGGAGCAAAGAAGATAAAGGAGTTGCAAGCTTATTTGATTTAGACTATCTTTATACTATGTAGTGAAAGTTCATTAATTGTATTTCAACAATGAACTAATTTCACCTAGTTTGGGCTATTCTGTAATATTTATGATGCAAGAAAATCTGTGATAAAATTATAAACTAGTTCTTTCTGGTTAGAAGGTGTAAAATGAAAACAGGTAGACAATTATTCAGGCACTAGAAAATACTGTTAATATGTGGAGCAACTCCTAGGGTTTGGTTTGCTCCCCAAGGAAAAACAAGCTTCCAAATAAATATTTTAGCAAATAAATACATTACTTTTTCTTCTATTCTTAATTATTCTTAGAAAAAAATGCATATGTAAACACTTTGATTGTTATTCATAAGCAAAATATTTCCAAAGTAGACATTGCCCACGTTTGGCTAATTACCTGAGTTTACAGAGTTAGTTTCCATTCCATTCATTTGCATGGTAACATTGTTTAGTTCACATGATGTGTGCCAGCCTCAGCTGAAATTCTAGTTATTGGCAAAGTGTGAAAAGAGAGTTTAAGAAAGCTTGGGAAAGGCACCTGGGCAATTGCTTTTATCCATTCTGGTTAAGGGGTCCTGATGTGGAGTTCCTGCATTAGCTTTAAAGAGGTCTGCAAACCTGCAAAAACTGCATGTAACAATTATATATATTACATATATATTATATATATATTATATATAATATACATATGTTTATTATAGATAAACCACACGGGTCTATATATATCTTTATATACACACACCCCCCCCCACCCACCCACTTGTTTTTTTTTTTGGGACAGGGTCTTACTCTGTCACC
>CAUYLG010060549.1:0-33513 GCA_963573385.1 Cacajao melanocephalus
AGGTATAAAAGCTATTGACACCCTCCCTCCGGGGCCACGGGTTGGAGAGACGTGAGTCCTCCGTGGTCGCCGGCAATAAAGACCCTGCAATTTGGCCTACTTTTGTCTTGGTGTTAACTTTCTACGCTCGGTTCAGTACAACACCAACAGTTAACTTATATCTGTCTGGTGCTACATCCCTGGCTACTGATCCAAGGCTAACTTCTAATCTAATAGAAAGCCCCTGCTAAGTTATATAGAACCCAAGGCCTCCCAAAGGGTAGATGTTAAGTTGAGTCTACATTGTTAGCTGCTACTAACTCTTTGCTAAGATGCTATGCAAGCAAAGGAAAATGCTGATGACACTGCCTTCTACTGAGAAGAAATACATGGAAACCTAGTTCTAATTTTGCTATGTCAATAACTAGCTATGTAGCTTGGCAAATCCCCCAGGTCAGCTTAGCAAAGATAACTGTGTGCTTGCTATGTGGCATACAGCCTGAAAGCTTGAGAGACCAGAGGAGGAAAAATCAGTGACTACAACAACATATGCTATAAAAATGCAAGGGGAGGTATAAATAATACAACATTTGGATGTCATGAGGTTGGTGAGGAGCAAGGGATTCATTCTATTGAAGAGAAATCATTGAACCACAGTTTTCTCAACCATATAATGAAAGGTTTGGGTGAGGCTGTCCCTCAGGATCCCCCCAGCTCTAAACATCTGTGATCTAACAGAAGAAAGTGAAGGCAAGTGATTCTCAAAGAATCTTCCCTAAGGGCTTATTACCAGAGACTTGAGGTTGGGCAAATGCACCTTGTATTCCTTCAAAGTTCTCTTCTATGGGACTCGAGGTCTAAAAAAGAATGAAAGAAAAGCAAAGAAAGCAGGTTCACTGGAGGCAGACATATTAAAAGATCAATAATTTCTTGATGTTTTGAAATCTTAAAAATCTTCATAAGATCCCTGCATCTTTATAAAAAAAAGCACAAACTTGCTTCCTAGACATTAAGTACTTATCTGTACCATATGTCCCCTCCTCAGTAAGTCCTCCCTCACCTCCCATCGTGAAGAGGAATTAAGTGACTGCCCCTCCTTATATCACTATCCCTATTCATCCCAATTTTCCAACAAAGATGTTTTGGTTCTTGGGAGCTTTATCAGAAGAGCTAAAGAAGGTTTAAAAGATAGCCAGGTCTGCAAAATTATGAGGTGAGAAGTCAGAATAATGGTTCCTTTTGAAAGAGGCAGTGACTGGAAGGGAGCATAAGGGGTCTTTGGGGGACTAGTAATGTTTCATTTCCTTTTTTTCAAACAAGGTCTTGCTATGTTGCTCAAGCTGTTCTCAAACTCCTGAGCTCAAGCAATCTTCCCACTTCAGCCTCCTAAAGTGTTGGAATTATAGACGTGAGCCACCACACCTGGCTGAAATTATACCTTTGATGCATCCTAGAATTCTTATCAGTCAAATGCTGTGATTGACACATACAATCCTCCCTTTCCTCCACCCCACCTTTCATATCAGTAAAAGGTCCCAAAAAGGTGCCAGGTTAGGAAGGAGGTAGGGTAGAAAATAAGTAAATGAGAGAATACAATAAAATTCACTTTACAAATGAAAACACTTTATATGGCAGGTTCTTGTAAAAGCTGGGCAGATTCTCAAGAAAACGTGGTGTATTGGACAGCCTCATATTTGTTGCTGAACCCTTGCCTCAATCCTGGCTCTCCTGTCACTAAAGCTTGGCAGTCTGGAGTTAATATATTCCCTACATCTGCAGAACACCAGTCTTCCTCAGAGAGAGGAATGACAGCCTTGTCTCTTCCCAATAGGAAGAATATGTGAATTAGGTAGCATGAATTAAAATGTTTTGGGAAAAAAGTACAAAGCTCTGTATAAATGCAGTAACCACAATTTTGGTAGAAACTGCCTATGATCTCCCATCCTCAAAAATCAAAATTTTTTCAGATGTTTCTCCAAAACACATATGAACACATGGGTTCATATCATACTCCTGACACCAAAAAAGGTATAAAAAACACTGATAAATAAACATTATATACTTTGATATGTAAGCTATTTTTCTCAATAAAAGAATAAGGCATGGAGAAAGCTGAAAATGTACTTTACCCTGAACTGTGTTTTTTACCTCTAGAGCTAAGTTTTCTTGAGCAGCCGAGGAGTAAAAATATTCATGGTCTGGAGTTAAAAATTCATCTGTTATGTCCTCAGAAGACTGTGGTGAACAAGTTGATTTCGTGGACTCCTCCTATTAATAATATAGGAAATCACTTTTAAGTTATTGTTCACTGTAACCAAATCGTTTTATAGTTGGATGCAGTGTTAACAACAAGGTTATCTAAAATTACCCAGCAGTAACCACAATTTTGGTAGAAACTGCATATGATCTCCCATCCTCAAAAATCAAATTTTTTTCATCAATCAGTGTGACACTCTGAGCTGAATCTCCCTACCTCTTTGTGCGTGTGCCTCTGCCTTCCCTTTCCGGTGGGGAAAAGCAGCTGTGATCTCCCTGGAGTAAGCACAGAGGAATGCTAATCCTGAGCCTCAGCAGCATCATCTGCTGAATGGGTGGAGATGAGGTGACTGTCCTATTCTAATATTCTAAATAAGGAGAAAGGCCCTAGTCAACTCAAGCTGAGGACTGAATTTAAACACCTTGATCCCTCATAGGTACAGACATAGCCCATGTGTTGGCATCATCTTACAGATGAGGAGGCTCTAGCTACTCATAACCTGTGAGTCCCTCGAGTATTATAGGTTAAAGGTAAGTGAAGAAGCATCATTTTAAAAACAGCAATGTAACCTCAATAATAAAAATAAGATAGTTAAAAAGTAGCAAATTTATTTATTGTTTTTCCCAAGATAGACTCTTGCTCTGTTGCCCAGGCTGGAGTGCAGTGGCATGATCTTGGCTCACTGCAACCTCTACCTCCCAGGTTCAAGTGATTCTCCTGCCTCAGCCTCCCAAGTAGCTGGGATTACGGGCATGCGCCACCATGCCCAGCTACTTTTTATATTTTTAGTAGAGATGGGGGTTTCACTCTGTTGGCCAGGCTTGTCTTGAACACCTGATCTTGTGAGCTGCCTGCCTTGGCCTCCCAAAGTGCTGGGCTTACAGGTGTGAGCCACCATGCCTGGCCTACAAATTTATTTCTTAAGCATCTCTGCTCCATCGCTTTTTTCCTGCTTATTTTGCTATATTCAGGCTTTGATTACCACATGGCCAAACAAATGGCTCTTCTCATTTCAGTTTTTTTTTTTTTTTTTTTTTGGAGACAGGATCTCACTCTACCATCCAGGCTAGAGTGCAGTGGGCCAATCACAGCTCACTGCAGCCTCGAACTCCCAGGCTCAAGCGATCCTCCTGCCTCAGCCTCCTGAGTAGCTGAGACTACAGGTGCACACCACCATGCCTGGCTAGTTTTTACTTTTTTTTTAATACAGGGTTTCACTCTGCCCCCCAGGCTGGAGTGCAGAGGTGTGATCATGGCTCACTGCAGCCTCAACCTCCCCAGGCTCAGGTGATCCTCCCACTTCAGCCTTTCAAGTAGCTGGGAATACAGGCATGCACCACGTCCAGCTAACTTTTGTATCTTTTGTAGAGATGGGGTCTTGCCATGTTGCCCAGGCTGGTCTCAAACTCCTGGGCTCAAGCAATCTGCCCACCTTGGCCTACCAAAGTGCTGGGATTACAGGAGTAAGCCACTACGCTAAGCTGATCTTTACATTTTTTGTAGGCAGGGTCATACCAGGCCTGGCCTGGTCTTGAACTCCCAGCTTTAAGCGATCTTCCCACTTCAGCCTCCCAATGTGCTGGAATACCAGGTGTGCGCCACTATACCCAACCTGAAGTCATCTCTTGGCAGAGATTTTGTGACTAATTTCCTCGGACAGTGCTTTTGCCACACACTTCCCTTCCTGTGCATTTAACAGCTGCTCTCCTTTACCTCTCATCAAACTGAATTTGAGTCCTGGCCTCCTGCAGACATTCCCTACTTTCCTGCCTAGGCCTGCTTTTCCAGCTCAGCCAGTATGCTTAATATTAAGCATACTGGATAAGTTGATCTTATGAATGGTTTGTATGCTATGATTAAATACAATAGGTCAAAAGACCTTACATTTTATCACTACTGTATTCATATATCATTCTCAATTGCTGTCTATATTCTTTAGATGATTGCAGCCCCATGTCAATGACAATAAAAATAAATGTTGGTTTCTTAGTCTGGCTAGGCTATGGCCTAAAGTGGGTTAAAGCCCTGAAGCAAGGCTGTCACTGCAGTGCAAATGCAAATGGATCCTGCTGAGGCACAGTTTTCAGGCACAAACACATGGCTTCCACTGAGTCGGGAGCTGAGTTTGGCCCTTAGAGGATATTTCAGGTGAAGGCACGCTCATAGCAACCCTGCCCTTGGTTTTTCCTACTCCTAATGGACCTCAGTCACCTGCTAGGGCAGGAGCTTTGCCTCAGTTTTGTTTACCCAAGTATACCAGAAATTCAAGTGCCAAAGCTGAATCTGACACTTTTCTGTGCTCTCCCCAATCTCCAGGATACATAACTCATTGAGATGAACTGACTTAAAAAGTATCAGACAGGAGGAAAGATTATTTTATTCATGTCAGTGACATGAAGGCACATGCTCCAGCCAAAAAAAACTACTATAGATATTATTTTGATGTCATAACATAATAACAGCTCAGTTCTATATTACCAGATCCTTGCGTTCAGCTTGGCTCTCCAGGCAGTATTACTTACGCTGTAAGATTTCTCAGCGGCCACCAATGCATCAGAACTTGCTTGAAAGGCTTCACTATGCTCTGGTTGTTCATTTTGTCCAGGGTGACAGATACCTAATGATTATAACACAATCAGGACCAAAGTCATTCAGTGATATTCAGACAGCATGGAAGAGGATAAAGGTGGCATGAGAGTAGAGATGTATACCTATTCTGCCAAGAGTGGCCGTGTCCCACATGTTAGGTTCAGTCCAGACAGTAGAGACTGTTAGTTTAGCTTGACCCCAAAATGCAGCCCTGGATCATCCATCCTTTTGCCCACCCACTCGAGAGTGATGTTTGACAAGAAACAGATTCTAAATACAATACTACCTAAGCCAATAGATTTTCTACCTAAGACAAATGACAATTTTAGATGTACCTTTCTTTGACTTACAAACAACTATGAAACAATATTCTATGCTCTGATTGTAAGCAAATTACCAAGTGAAAATATACAGCCTTCATTTTTTTAACTTGTAAATCTACAAACTGATGACAATAAATATTATGTGTCTCTAGGTTCCTCCAGCATAGACTCTCTGGGAAAATTTAATGCCAGCTTAGAATACATTCTAAATAAATTCTGGGAGAATTTATTTACAGCTTAGAGTACAATGCAGAGACATGGGCAGTAGGCAGTGGCGACCCACCTCTATCCCCAGGTAAAGAAGTCTGATTCCTCACCAGGATCAGAGTTGGCATGTGATTATTTTACTTCCTTTGGACAAAGGCGCCTGTTTCAGTAATATGAAAACTGATCAATGTCTGGATCTATCTGCCTGCAGGAAATGCAATGACATATAGAGTATACTGCTTTCCCCTGGAATTCAAGGTTCCCAGAAGAGTAGGAAAGGAGAGAGGATCAAGCTGAAAAAAAAATATGCTGGAAGGTTTACTTTTTTGAGAGCTGATAACTTTTTTTGTTTTTTGAGATAGGGTCTCACTATCACCCAAGCTGTAGTGCAGTAGTGATCACAGCTCACTGCAACCTCCGCCTCTCAGGTTCAAGTGATCCTCCCACCTCAGCCTCCTGGGTAACTAGAACTACAGGCATGTGCCACCATGCCCAGCTAATTGTGTGTGTGTGTGTGTGTGTGTGTGTGTGTGTGTGGTTTTTTTGTAGAGATCAGGTTTCATCATGCTGACCAGCCTGGTCCCAAATTCCTGGGCTCAGGCAATCTGCTCAACCTCAGCTTCCCAAACTGCTGGAATTACAGGCTGAGCCACCTTGCCCGACCAATCACTTGATTGAGTTCGCCTATCCTGATTCCCCCAAGTGAACTTACTGGTGAAGCTTTGAGGCCCAGGCTGTCTGCCACACTGGTCACTGTCACAGTCACTGCTGCCCATCTTGTCAAACTTGCCATTTCCTCTGGGCTCATCATTTTCCCTATGATATTCAATAACTCGCTGCCAATCCATGTTTTCAGGGCTCCTAATGCGGGGCTGCAGCAGGGCATCGGGCTCATTTTCAGCCTTGCGCTCTAAAGTCAAACTACTCTGAGGATGCCAAGGAGGTACTGTGAGCTGCCCGGTAGCTGCTTTCTCTGCCATTTCTTTCACCTCCACTGGGCACAAGAGAAAGCAGTATTTAAAACATCATTGTAAACATTGGAAACACAGGCTTTCATTTAAAAGAAATACATAATACTATTATACCTCATACTGTAGCAATAACTGCCTTTTTATAGTTGCATCATCCTTAGTTTGCTCTGTTTGGCTTGAATGGGAGGTGAGGGGAGAATAGATGACAGAGAGAGAGAAGGGAATTTAAGTTAGTTATCCCAAACAACAGCCCTTGTTGCTGACTTCCAGGGTGAGAGGCAGCAAAAAACTTACAGATAGACCCTCTTCCTGAGAAGTTTTAACAAGAAAAATGACATCTAAAGTTCATTCTGTAATAACAGAAAGGATTCTATTTGAGTTTGTGTAGTCTTTCCAAACTACCCTGAGCTCATATTTTTGGAGTCCATATATATATATGCATGTTTTCACTTCAAAATTTCACACTTCTGCTAATGTCACTTATGACTAGTATTAAAAATAGACATTATATCCTTTAAGCCTGCAAGAGAAAACTGATACAAAGGATAATGCCCTCAGGAGATGACAGTGACACTGCATACTCTCCACTTGAATAATGTTATATAGTAAATATCTATGCAGCAGTTCCTCAAATAATGTCATTTTATTCAACATTGTTTCATTATAACTATGATGAGAAAAAAGAACAATCAATTCCCAGTTACGGCCACTGTCTGTGTGGCGCTTGCACATTCTCCCCATATCTGCATGGGTTTTCTTCAGGTAGTCCGCTTTCTTCCCACATCCCAAAGATGTGCACTTTAGGTGAACTAGTGTGTCAAAATGGCCCCAGTCTGTGTGAGTGGGAGTGTGTGAGTGCGCTCCACAATGGAATGGTGTCTGTCTAGGGCTGGTTCCCTCCTTGCACCCTAAGTTGCTAGGATAGGTTCCAGGCACCTGTGACCCTGAACTAGAATAAATGAGTAATTACTTATCTTACTCGTTTTTATTAATCTTTCTTAAATATATATATAGCTCACATTTACTTCAATGTTTAATATTAGAAGTGAGTTGGTCTTTATTTAGAAGTTGTTGATGTATTTGTGACCAGAAATATGCTGTAGGAACTTATCTCTTGTTCACAGCAAATAGCCTATGGTAAAATCGGTTTTGTGATACATCACTTTGCTTAAAGTCATAGTTTGCTTAAAGTCATTGTCGTTTCCTATTAACATATTAAATAAGGACTTAATGTATTGTGTACTATTTTATTACATTTCTTATACAATATACATTTATATAATAGAAATATTTCCTATAAAGTCTAGAAATTTTTAAAAAAGCATTTCCCTTCCGAAGGCTGTAATCAAAAGGGCCCTGCTTTTAAAATGAAATTATATAATAAAAGAAAAAACTTCAGAAGGACATTGCTATGGTTTTAAATGTGCATCACAGGTTGTGTACTTAGAAATATCAACCACATTAGAAATCTACTTTAAATTTCATTTTGTCTAACAAAACCCATGACTTTATACTCACTTTTCCATTTTAAGTGTATCTCTCCATCATCTTTATTTCTGGATTCTGCATTATAGATTTCAGAAGAAACAGGTTCCACACTCATCCTGAATTACATGGGTTTTTAGGAGGTGAGGGGAGCAGAGTGAACACAAACACATCAGTTTGCTCAAGTTCCTGACAGAACCCAAAGCCCACCAGCCCATCCAGAGGACCTGTTCCCTACACCATGAACCATTCCTAGAGTTGCACTGACCCCATTGCACCAGCAGAGGGCACAAGACTCCATCCCATCCCCCACCCCCACCCCCGTCCCCCAACCCCGCTGCCAGTTTCCAGCCAGCAAAGATCTTTACCTAGTAGAATACTGGTGAGAGCTGGGTGACACAGAAGGTCCCTGCCGGTGGCTTGACAGAGTAAAGAGTGCACTATTAAGTCGCGTGACTTTGGCTTGGGCAATGGACTCTCTAGGTCTTCCTTGGCTAAGAAATCAAAGGACTGAATTATAAGATCTCTATGGGTAATTTTAGTTTCTAAATTTAGATTTCATGATCATAAAAGTGCTCTTGGGAGATTTTCAGAGGTAAAAGAAACCCACAGTTGAAGCATATTTTCACAAGACACAAGCCCTGGGCTGTTGCAGAGCCCTCCCCTGGAAATGCCACAAATGACAGGTGATGGTTCAGGTGAAGGTTCTGCTCTTGCCATTCCATCAGAATTCTCTGGTAACAGGCCCACCTTCATATCAGTGACAGCACAATAATATTTGTAGTTGTTGAGACAGAGTCTCAGTCTGTCACCCAGGCTGGAGTGCAGTGGTGTTATCTCTGTTCACTGCAACATCCACCTCCCAGGTTCAAGCAATTCTCGTGCCTCAGCCTCCTGAGTAGCTGGTATTACAGGTGCACACCACCATGCCCGGATAATTTTTGTATTTTTAGTAAAGATGGGGTTTTGCCATGTCACCCAGGCTGGTCTCAAACTCCTGATCTCAAGTGATCCACCCACCCTGGCCTCCCAAAGTGCTAGGATTACAGGTGTGAGCCACCATATCTGGCCTAACATTTGTAAAAACAGTCTCATGGCACTAGGGATCCTGCAGAACATTCAAAGACCTTCGGTCTAGTCCCACTGAATTCTAGACCCTGACCTACCATTAGGTTACTATCTAACTTTGGCAAGCATCAATCTCTCTAGGCCAAGGCTTCCTCATTTGCAACACAAGGGAGTATTTTTTTCCTTTAAATATCCCATAACTAGCCAGGCACGGTGGCTCAGGTCTGTAGTCTCAGCTACTTTGGAGGCTAAGGCAGAAGGATTACTTGAGCCCAGGAAGTCAAGAACAGCTTGGGCAACATAGTGAAACCCTGTCTCCAGAAAAAAAATAAATAAATAAAGTTTATAAATATCTCATGAACATATACATTTTATCATTTATTCAATTAACTTTTCAAAAATGTATGATATGACTGGGCACTGTGGCTGACACCTGTAATGCTAGCACTTTGGGAGGCTGGCGCAGGTGGAGGCCAGGAGTTGAGGCCACCTGGCCAACATGGTGAAACCTTTCTACTAAAAAAAAACAAAAATTAGCTGGGCATGGTGGTGCATGCCTGTAATACCAGCTACTCAGGTGGCTCAGGCATGAGAATTGCTTCAACCCGGGAGGCAGAGGTTACAGTGAGCCAAGATCACACCACTGCACTCCAGCCTGGGTGACAGAGCAAGACTCTTATCTCCAAAGAAAAACAAGTATGTGCTCTGTGGCACAGATATGAATTCCCTATTATCTAGAATGCCCTATTCACCAGGGGACCAGAAAGCAGAGAGACTGCTGAATCAGAGAGGGCAGATCTGATCCGCTTCCTTTTTTAAAAATAAATTTTTTTGGAGACAGGGTCTCACTCTGTCACCCAGGCTGGAGTACAGTGGCTCAATCACAGATCACTGCAGGCTCAACTTTTTGGGCTCCAGTGATCCTCCCACCTCAGCCTCCCAAGTAGCTGAAACCACAGGCACCTGCCACCACAGCCAGCTAATTTTTGTATTTTTGGTAGAGATGAAGTCACACCATGTTTGTTGCCCAGGGTGGTCTCAAACTCCCAGACTTCAAGCAACCCTCCCACCTTGGCCCCATAAAGTGAACTGAAATTGGTCAGGTGCAGTGGCTCATGCCTGTAATCCCAGCTCTTTGGGAGGCTGAGGTGGGCAAATCATGAAGTCAAGTATCGAGACCATCCTGGCCAACATGGTGAAACCCTGTCTCTACTAAAAATACAAAAATTACCTGGGTGTGGTGCCACGCGCCTGTAGTCCCAGCTACTTGGGAGGCTGAGGCAGGAGAATCACTTGAACCCAGGAGGCAGAGGTTGCAGTGAGCTGAGATCGCACCACTGCACTCCAGCCTAGAGACAGTGAGACTCCGTGTCAAAAAAAAAAAAGTGAACTGAAATTGTGCCACTGCAAGGAAGCCTGAGCATCAGAGTGAGACCCTGTCTTAAAATGGAAAAAAAAAATCACTGAAATGGTCAAACATTTGACCAAGTAATTCTGCTTCTGAGAATCTATCCTGAGGAAATAATCCAAAATGCAAAAAAGCATTATTTACAAGTAATTGTGTCCCTATTCAAAATAGAATAAAAATCAAACAATCTTAAATTCAACCATAGGTGAAATCCAACAATTTTTGTTGTTGTTTGAGACAGAGTCTCATTCTGTCACCCAAGCTGGAATGCAGTGGCATAATCATGGCACTGCAGCCTTGACCTCCCCAGGCTCAGGTGATCCTCCCACCTCAGCCTCCCAAGTAGCTGGGTCTACAGGCGCATACCACCATGCCTGGCTAATGTTTTGTACAGACAGGGTTTTTGCCATGTTGCCCAGGGTGGTCTCCAATTCCTGGGCTCAAGTGATCTGCCTGCCTTGGCCTCCCAAAGTGCTGGGATTACAGGTTGGAGCCACCTCACCCAGCCCAACAATTTCAAAATAAGTTTACAAGGTGTTTTTTATTTTATTTTTTTTTTTTGTAACATAGAGTAATGCTCATGTTCTAATGTAAAGTGGAAAGGCAGGATATAAAATTGCCTACACATATCCTAATTGTCATTTTACTTTTTTTTTTAAGCATACAAAAAGACTAGAAAAATAGGTAGAAAAATGTTAAACTTTTCTTTGGTCTGTTTTTTGTACTTTTGAGGAAAGAGGGTGCCGAGCAGGGGAGGCCACAACTATTGGTTTTCTTTGTCATCTAATGGCTATGTCATCCCATCTGCTTCTATCAGTGGTGTGAGTGCCAAATGCTCTGATGCCAGCTAGGTAGTTCTTCATTATTCCCTTCATAGGAATATATACTAATCTGAAATGTCTGGCCAGGCCTGGTGGCTCAAGCTTGTAATCCCAGCACTTTGGGAGGCCAAGGTGGGCAGATCACCTGAGGTCGGGAGTTTGAGACCAGCCTGACCAACATGGAGAAACCCCCTCTCTACTAAAAAATACAAAATTAGTCAGGTGTGGTGGCACATGCCTGTAATTCCAGCTACTTGGGAGGCTGAGGCAGGAGAATCACTTGAACTTGGGAGGTGGAGGTTTCAGTGAGCTGATATCTCACCATTGCACTCCAGCATGGGGAACAAGAGTAAAACTCAGTCTCAAAAAATGTAATTAATTCATTAATATAATTAAATGTCAGGACAGTTTTCTTCATTCTCCCTTATGTACATATTTACCAACATGAAACAGCAAACTTGTCATTAGTCTCAGTCACCACTAGGGGGAGGAATAAAAAGTTCTTTTTTTTCCCCAGGAGAACCGACTTCAAAGTTGTGGATTAGTGCTACCATTTATCCACAGAAAAGAAAAACTAAAATTGATATACTAGTCTACCTTGAAAAACATTTATTGCTCCTTTAGTAAGTCCCTTATTTATAATACCTAATTAAATTTAAACCAAAAAATTTTTAAATAAAATTTTTAAAATTAACAAAATATTACCATACACCAAATAAATTTGTTTTACTTAAGTTCTTTATTTATGTATTATTATTTTTGAGTCAGAGTCTTGCTCTGTTGCCAAGGCTGGAGTGCAGTGGCACCATCTTGGCTCACTGCAACCTCCGCCTCCTGGGTTCAAGGGATTCTCAAGCCTCCACCTCCCAAGTAGCTGGGATTAAAGATGCCCAACACCACATCCGGCTAATTTTTCTATTTTTAGTAGAGACAGTTTCACCATATTGGCCAGGCTGTTCTCGAACTCCTGACTTCAAGTGATCCACCCGCCCCGGCCTCCCAAAGTGCTAAGATTACAGGCATGAGCTATCATGTTCAGCCTGTTTTACTTAAGTTCTTTAAAACTCAGCGTGTGTGTATGTATGCATGTGTGTGTGTGTGTGTGTGTGTGTATATGCATCCATGAATAGATGTATATATACATATATATGCATGAATATATATATACGTATATGCATGAATAGATGTATATATGCATATATGTGTGCATCAATATATGCATATATGTATGAATATATTATATATAAAATATGTGTATGA
Source organism: Cacajao melanocephalus (assembly GCA_963573385.1). Classification (NCBI taxonomy): domain Eukaryota; kingdom Metazoa; phylum Chordata; class Mammalia; order Primates; family Pitheciidae; genus Cacajao; species Cacajao melanocephalus. The sequence continues at coordinate 12,369 of CAUYLG010060549.1, forward strand.
ATATGTATATACAAACATACACACACTCTTCTTCCAGTGATCTGTGCTAAAGACAATTTGTTTCATTCATCTGGCTGGAAATCACACACCCCAGGGTAATAGTGATGTTGTTCAACTCTCCCTCTGGGGTCAGTGACACTTTAAACAACCTTGGTTTCCAATTAGTTTGGTTTGTGGAGCACTGGTAAATGGAATACCTGGTGTTTGTTTTTGTAAGAAAAACTATCTGTGCAGTTGTGGACAAGCAAAATGCTTTGCTTCTGACAACTGATGAGTTCTGTCTGATTTACCTGCCAGCCACTTTGGCTTTGATGCTTCCTCACATTCCCATTACACTGCTCTTCCCACTCACTCAGTGGAAGAACCCGCCAATCTGCATTGCTCTACCTCATCACTCACAGTCCTTTTGTCACTAGATATATGAAGATCACTGAGTGGCCTCAGATACACAGAGAAGTCTAAAGGCACAGTGACATTAAGAACAACAAAATGTTCACACACCTACTGGTATTTTGGATGCTGCTTCTTTCCAAACTGTCCTTAGCTCCTTGAGTGGGCTGAAATTGTTGATCTGCGTTCTGTTTTCCAGGGTTGCAAAGAGTTGGCAGCTTAAAAAGCAATAAACATGTTTTAGTACTTTGATGAGAGAATTCCCATTCTCTTTACTCTCACACTATTTTCAAAGCCATTCTTGCTAAATGTATAGAAATAACCACACCTACCAGGATTTCCCTTTGCATGTTTCCTATCTACTAACCCATCTCTTATCTGGATGTATTTACTCAGAAATGCTGGTCTCCAGGAACCTAGCCCAGACAGGGTACAAGTGGAGAATAAGCAGACAATGTAGAAATTTAAAAAGCCAAACATTTTCCTGAGCATTTTCCCCCTCCTATATTAATATGAAGCAAGCAGATCTTTGTAGCAGGAGTCATGGGCCTTGGGGTCTAGTCTAAGTGTTATTCAGACTAACCTAAGAGAATCTTTTTCTTTTCTTTTCTTTTCTTTTTTTTTTTTTTTTTTTTGAGACAGGGCCTCACTCTGTTGCCCAGACTGGAGTGCAGTGGTGTGATTTCAGCTCACCGCAACCTCCGCCTCCCAGGCTCAAGAGATTCTCGTGCCTCAGCCTCCTAAGTAGCTGGGATTACAGGCAAGGGCCACTACCTCTCGGCTAATTTTTGTATTTCTAGTAGAGATGGGTTTTCACCATGTTGGCCAGGCTGGTCACAAACTCCTGGCCTCAAATGATCCACCTGCCAGGGCCTCCCAAAGTGCTGGGATTACAGGTTGTGAGTAACTGTACCCTGCCATTAAGACAATCTTGTACTTCAGTTTCCTCATCCATAAAATGAGAACAATAATACCTACCAGTGGGGATGCTATGAAAATAAAATATAATACAATAAAGGTTACAATACTTAGGAAATAGCAGAAGTAAAACAAATCAAAGTCTATGCTCTTTATTCAAGAGTCTTTTGGCTCTGCTTATCCCAATTTTAACATAATTTTAAGAAACCTAGTTAACTATATTTCCTTGCCTACAACAAATTAAAGCAACAAATGTGGAGTTTGGAGATGGCAGCAAGATGTGTAAAAGTGAGAGGAGGCACAAAAAATTACTACATGCTCCCTGAAGTATAAGCTCCAGAGGCCTTTGTATGGGCAAATCCACTCCTTAGTTGAAGCTTAAGATAGCACTGTATCATGATGCTTCAACATAACAGATGTTCAGAAAAATACCACTGTCATGTTTAGAATATAATCAAAATAGACATTTAGAATATAATGAAGTTTGTAATGTTTTCATTCAGTATAATTAAAATTTTAAGAACTAAGAAATTAAAGAAATAAACTTCAATTGTCTGAAACATTTATTTAGATGGAAATGGCTTTTTCCTTGATGCTAGAAAAAGAGGGTGACATTTTTAAAGAAAAAATAAACATGGTAGCATTTTTTTTTTTAAAGACAGAGTCTCGCTCTGTCGCCAGGCTGGAGTGCAATGGCGTGATCTCAGCTCACTGCAACCTCTGCTTCCCGGATTCAAGCAATTCTCCTGCCTCAGCCTCCCCAGTAGCTGGGATTACAGGTGCCCATACCACACCTGGCTAATTTTTGTATTTTTTTTTAGTGGAGACAGGGTTTCACCATGTTGGCCAGGATGGTCTCACTCTCCTGACCTTGTGATCTGCCCGTCTCGGCCTCCCAAAGTGCTGGGATTACAGGCATGAGCCACTGTGCCCGCCTGGTATCACTGTTTTATGTCCTATGTACTAGTAGACAGTTTCCAGCAGTGGCCACCATCAATTCCCTCCCTCCTGTCCACCCTGCCACGCCTTCCATAAGGAGCTAGAGTCTATTTCCCCACCCATTGAATCTGGGCTGGCCTCGTGACTTTCTCTGACCAACAGAAAGCAGAGAAAGTGAAACAATCCTAGGGTCAAAACTAACTTTTAAGAGGCCTGGTAATTTTAGCTTTCACTTGCAAAGTCAGCTACTATGCTGTAGAGAAGCTTGGGTGAGACTATTTATTGAATGATGACAAGTCAAATGCTAAGAGAGGCCACCTGGAGGAGCTCAAGGAACCAGACATGTAAGTAGAACCTCTAGCTGACTGCGATCAAGAGAATGATGCCAGCCAATGGCCATGTGGAACAGAAGAACCACTCAGGTGAACCCTGTCAAATTCCTGACCCACAGAATTGTGAGAAATAATAAACTATTGTTATTTTAAGCCACTAGGTTTTGGGCTTTGTTGTTGTGGTTACACATCAATAGACAATGAAAACATAATATATTAAATTTATTTCAGGCTTGGCGCAATGGCTCACGCCTGTAATCTCAGCACTTTGGGAGGCTGAGGCGGGTGGATCACCAGATCAGGAGTTCGAGACCAGCCTAGCCAATATGATGAAACCCCGTCTCTACTAAAAATACAAAAATTAGCCAGGCATGGTGATGCGTGCCTGTAGTCTCAGCTACTTGGGAGGCTGTGGCAGAAGAATCGCTTGAACCTGGGAGGCAGAGGCTGCAGTGAGCCGAGATTGCGCCACAGCACTCCAGCCTGTATGACAGAACGAGATTCTGTCTCAAAAAAAAAGTTATTTCTAATAGTTTCTAGCGAACTCTAATTTTCTATGGAAACAGAAATATTAGGATATAAGCAAATTATTTGTGCCTTTTTTTTTTTAAGATAGGGTCTCACTTTGTTGCCTGTGCTAGAGTGCAGTGACATGATTTCAGCTCACTGCAATCTCAACTTCCCAAGCTCAGGTGATCCTCCCACCTCAGCCTCCCGAGTAGCTAGGACTACAGGCATGTGCCACCATGCCCAGCTAATTTTGATACCTTTTGTAGAAACAGGGTTTCGCTATGTTGCCCAGGCTGGTCTCGAACTCCTGGGCTCAAGCAATTCAACCTGCCTTGGCCTCCCAAAGTGCTGGGATTACAGGCGTGAGCCACTCCACCTGACTGTGTCTTCTCTTTATATAAAAAAGAGTGACAGCTGGGCATGGTAGCTCTTGCCTGTAATCTCAGCACTTTGGGAGGCCAAGGCAGGTGGATTGCTTGAGCTCAAGAGTTTGAGACCAGCCTGGGCAGAAGAGTGAAACCCCATCTCTATTCAAAAAAAAAAAAAAAAAGATAAATACCAGCTGGGCATGTTGAGACCCCATCTCTATAACTCACAAAATTAGCCGGGTATGCTGGTACAGCCTGTAGTCCCAGCTACTCAGCAGTCTGTGGTGGGGGGATTGCTTGAGTCCAAAAGATTGAGGCTGCAGTGAGCCATGATTGTGCCACTTCACTCCAGCAAAAATAAATGCTAGTGCTTTTCCAAATGTTCTGAGCGAAGACTGAAGCCTCACTAAGATTCAGCATTGTACAATGAAAGAACAACAGACCAGGAGTCAGGAGACCTGCCCCTAACCAACCTGGCCCTTGGTAGTAGCACAGCAAGTTAAGGATGGCTGGGAGAGCTATCTGCCCTGTATAGGCAATAAAAGGGTGCATTTGGCCAGGCACAGTGGCTCACACCTGTAATCCTAGCACTTTGGGAGGCTGAGGCAAATGGATCACCTATGGTCAGGAGTTCAAGACCAGCTGGGCCAACATGGTGAAACCCTGTCTCTACTAAAAATACAAAAAATTATCCTGGCATGGTGGCACATGCCTGTAGTCCCAGCTACTCAGGAGGCTGAGGCAGGAGAATCATTTGAACCTGGGAGGCAGAGGTTGTAGTGGGCCGAGATCGTGCCACTGTACTCCAGCCTGGGTGACAGAACAAGACTGTCTCAAAATAAGTAAATTAAATAAATTAAATTAAATTAAAAATTTAAAAGAGGATAACTGTTAAGCAGAGAATTTTAAAACAGTAACAAAACCCAATAAAAGTTGGCCTGCTTTTTATCGCCATGGGCTAGCAATTCTAAGTATCAGTAATAACAACTTTCTTCCAATGGGGCAGACCTCTCCTACCCCACCTGCATCTTGACATCACTGGGCTTGAGCTTCACACTCTGTAAAATGACAGAGCTAATCCATGTCTAAGAGATCTTCTGACTCTAATATTCTGCAATTCAAGAGGCAGCCAGCTTTCTGAGTGTGAACTTGTTCAAATTCATTCATTCATTCATTCATTCCCTATTTCCTTCACTAACCATTTGTCAAGTTCCTTCTATGTACTGGGCACCATGCTAGGTGCTGGGACACAGGAGTCAGAGGTCAATCCTGTCCTAAGGAAGCTCACAGAGGAATCCCTCTACAAACTACACCTCCCAGCCAGCTCTGATGGTGTCTGCTCACCTCCTCTGAGGTATTTTCTTTGATCTACCAGGTCCCCTAGTCCCCAGTTGATATTTGAGCTGCTTATGGGCAGAGTTTGCGGCTTATTCATCTTCAGAACCCAGAGTCTAGATAGCCTTTGGCTCTACAGATGTTTGCTGAATGAGTGAGTGAGTGACTGAATCAATGAATGAATAAGCCACTTAGAATGGAGATTAATACCTGTCCAAGATACTTTACTCAATAAGTTGAGCCATGCAAAATTGCCAATACTTGATCATTTTGACTAATAAAACAGCAATTGCATGTGGTTCAATTTGATACATATGAATTTACACAGGACATGGGCTGTGTATTGAGTCTGGACTGGGAGGCAGAGTATCTACCTTGATCCTGGAGGACTGATTTCCCAAAGCCAAGAGTACCTTGCTATGAGCCACTTGCATATATATGTCAGTCCCTGCACATAGGTTAGAGGCAACGTTGAACCCAGCTCTGAGGTCCTGCTTAGGTTTCCCCTTCCTCCCACTTAGGTTACCTGATGGCTCATCTCTGACTGATCTCCAGTGCTTACTTCAGAGACTTGGGTGAAAAGTTTCCAGCCACAACCATTTCTTTTCCTAGATCTTTTGCCAAGATGTCCCCCTTGAAAGTTTCTCGCTGTTCTTGGAAACCTTGCTAGAGTTGGGCAGTTGCCACTAGTGTCTGGCTGCTGACCCCCTGAAAGCTGCAGCACAGGAGGAATATAGCTTAAAGATGGAGGGCCCACAGCTGGAGGTAAGTCGTAGAGATTTGCAAATTTTCTTGAAGCAATCCACAAAGACATGTGCTCTTCCTGCTCCTTCTGTTTCATGTCGACTTCATCTAATATCTGCTCGATATTCCTCAGCCTATCATCATTGTGTTGCATTATTGTCTGCATAATCTTTAAATCCAGCACACACTTACTGAGGTAATACTCCTCAGTTGTGGACCTGTTGTTCAAATTGCTCATGGCTTCTCTGACTGGCTCAGGAAGGCTGAGTGAACTGAGTGAACCATTTTGCCAGTCCCAGTCCTCAAAAGAGTGTTCTGTGCCAGCTTCTGAAGAGCTCTTATCCTCACTCCAAAAACAACATGCCTCTCTCTCCATCTTATCCAGCAATTCTTCCATGGATTTTAGTTCATCTACCTGGTTAGATCTGTCTGCCTCAAAAGATGAAGCAGCTCCTGGAGGCTCTTCTATATCATCTTCCAAAGTCAAGCAGCCTGAGAAGATCTCGTTGATTTCGAAACTGCAGAGGCTTGCCTGACCTGTGCTGGGGCTGCTGTCTTCTTCGGCCATAAATGGAGCAGGGCAAGGAGCATCTTGATTCTGAGTCTCCTTAGCCATCAGACATGGATCTGGGGCCTGAGGATCTAGTGTCCCCTCAGTGAATAAAGAGTGAACTCCTGGTGAATGAGGTTGACTGCCTATTGAAAAGAGCAGCAAAATGCAACTGATTAAAATGAACATATTTGGCAGCTAAGCAGCCTTGGCCTGTTCAAGAGGCAAAGACTGTAAAAAAAAAATTTTTTTAAGCTTTTTATTTTCCCACCCCCTTCCCAGTTGTGGAAGACTACTGGATACACTCACAAAGAGTGAGGGAGTATTTGTCACCTAGATGAAAGCTCCTATTTTGACATGGAATGAGGCAGAAATTGTTGGGGCAGGGGTCTAGCCATGGAGGAAATATGTTAAGCTTAATTTATTGTGTGTACAAAACATGCTTAACTGTCAAGACATGCAAATTATTGGCCCCTGAATCTTGTTTTGTTTTGTTTTATAGAGACAGGCCCTTGCTATGTTGCCCAGGTTGCTCTCAAACCCCTGACTTTAAGTGATCCTCCTGTGTCACCCACCCAAAGTGCTAGGATTATAGGTGTGAGCCACTGTGCCCGGCTCCCCTGAATCTTAAGGACCACAATCATAGCCTTCTTTTCATACAAAAGAATTCGACTATTTCTCGGTTAAAGTTACGCTCTTGGTGAGCATCTGATAAAAGTAGCCTAGAGACCACCCAAGGAGCCATTACATTATGGGAGTAATAAAAACCTCAAAAAATAATGCCAGGACTGACCACTCACCACCCCTGGTTTACAGGTATACACCTTGCAGAGAATGGGATGAAGGAGCCAAAGTAATGAGAGGTTATGGGCACTGCTGAAGGAGAGTCAGAGTGAATCTTCATGTGGCTGGAATTGGAAGGCCTGGGTTCCAGTTCTGTAACAAGTTCTCTGTGATCCTGAGCAGGTTACAACCTTTCTGAACCTTAGTTTTCTCATCTGTAATATGAAGGCATTAAGCCTGATGACTGCAAGGTCCTTTCCAGCTCTAAATTCTAAGGTTTTCAAATGTACTAAAATGTAGTAAAACTGGTAGGACAAAGTGGCTAATACCTGTAATCCCAGTGCTTTGGGAGGCTGACGTAGGAGGACTGCTTGAGGCCAGGAGTTCAAGACCAACCTGGGCAATATAATGAGACCCCATTTCTACAAAAAAAATAAAAAAAAAAAACAACTTTTTTTTTTAGGCCAGGTGTGGTGGCTCATGCCTGTAATCCCAGCACTTTGGGAGGTCCAGGTGGGAGGACTGCTTGAGTTCAGGAGTTCAAGAGCAGCCTAGGCAACATAGTGAGACCTCGTCTCTACAAAAAATTTTAAAAATCAGCTAGGTGTAGTAGTACACACCTGTAGTCCCAGCTACTTGGGAGTCCAAGGCAGGAGGATTACTTGAGCCTGGGAGATTGAGGCTGCAGTGAGCTATGATTGCATCACTGCACTCCAGCCTGAGAAAAAGAGTAAAACCATGTCTCAAAAAAAAAAAAAAAAAAAAAAACCTTAAAAAAAATTAGCAGAAAATAATGGCATATACCTGTAGTCCTGGCTACTCGAGAGGCTTAAGCCCAGGAATTGGAGGCTGCAGTAAGCTATAACCTGTGCCTCATACTCCAGTCTGCGCTACAGAGTAAGATCCTGTCTCCTAAAAAAAAAAAGAAAGTAATTTGCTTCTTTAAACTATTCCAGATTTTCTATAATGAGTATTTTTTTATTTGTGAAGCAATTAAATAAATTCTTAAGAGTAATCGTGCTCGAAATAAACTCAATTATTATGACTAAGTTCTAGATCTATGCTAAACCCAAAAAGTTTACCTTAATAATTTAAGGATCTTGATATTTTCCTAAGGTATCCATCTTTTCCCAGTATGAGTTACATCTACAGTGGCCAGGCATGGTGGCTCATGCTTGTAATCTCAGCACTTCGGGAGGCCAAGACAAGCAGATCACTTGAGGCCAGGAGTTCAAGACCAGCCTGGCCAACATGGAAAAACCCTGTCCCTACTGAAAAGACAAAAATTAGCCAGGTGTGGGGGCACACACCTATAATCCCAGCTACTCAGAGGCTGAGGCAGGAGAATCACTTGAACCCAGGAGGCAGAGATTGCAGTGAGCCGAGATCGTACCATTGCACTACAGCCTGGGCAACAGAGTGAGACTTCGTCTCACATAACAAACAAGTTGTATCTACAGTTTACAGGAGTCAATTAGTTGCAGCTCATATGACTCTCAGAATACATTTGTGTCAAAGTAACACAAAGTAACACAACCTGTGAATTAAGGGCATACCCATTTCTTTTAGCTCTTTGATTTCCATGTGAGAGGTCTCTTTGGGGTGTTCTGAAGTCAGTCCTAGATAGACATTGACATCAGGATGGAGTCCGTATCTCTGCACTCTGGGGCTCTCGGTTGGTTGAGTTCTCTGGGCTCCGGTAAAATCCTGTAACACAGGAAATATTGTCAAGGACATAGTCTCAGTCATCCTGAATGTGACTGGAGCTTTAGAAACCATCTAAGTATCTGATAGACTCCCTCTTATTCCTGTTGGGTAGACTGACTTTCTCTTAATTAACTAGTTTATTGTTATTGCCAATACCTTAAAAGCAATAATAATAGCTATTATGCACTAAATTTCCACTAAGTACCTTCAGTGTGCCCCTACTATGAATATGTGTTGAACCTCCCTGGCTCCCCTCCTCAATTTCATGCTGCTCTCACCAAGTTAAGCAGTTAGTCTTTTCTCGGGAACACAGAAAGGGTGTAATAAAATGAGGATTTCCAAAATTTCTTACAACTTGGTCTCTAGCTTTGTCTCGGTCTCTAACTCCCTACTCTCCTGAGATAGATAAGCAGACATAAACTCCCAACAACTTCAAGTCTTACTTTCAAGTCATTCTTCAGAATATACTGGATATCTTGAAGGTTCATAGTTCGGTCTTTCTGCTTGACATGGATGCCTGACTTTACAATATCATAGTAAGGTTTTGGAAGCCTGACATCGGCTTCTAAATATTTCCCCAAGACTATGGCTTCTTTAATAACTGAGCCATCTAAGCCACTCCAGGGAATGTCATCTGGAATGAAAAAGTCACAGAAAGGAGTTAACATTAGGAAACCAGGGAATGGAGTGGGGGGAAAAGAAATCAGATGAAGCTGGGTATCCTTTGGCAAAACACTTAACTCCTTTACTTTTTTTTCTAACCCACTGTACCTTAGAAACAATTAACTCCTTTATATATTAATTTCTCTCTGTAGAAAAACTACCTGGAAGGCCAAAAAATACCAGTAATAAGTGAGGAAGTCACTTTACCCATTTATCAGGGAAATCCCTGCTACAGAGATAGGAAACAGTAGTGTCAGCAACATGTACACATGGGCTCCCCGCTGGCAGGGGAGCCCAATATTCATCTTATGTATGCCGCTGTTTTGCCTCTGGGACCATAGACACCATGAAAAAGCAGCCCTTGGCCAAGCATGGTGGCTCACATCTGTAATCCTAGCACTTTGAGAGGCTGAGGCAGGTGAATCACCTGAGGTCAGGAGTTCGAGACCAGCTTGGCCAACATGGTGAAATCTCATCTCTATTAAAAATACAAAAATTAGCCCAGTGTGGTGGTGGGCGCCTGCAATCTCAGCTACTTGGGAGGCTGAGGCAGGAGAATTGCCTGAACCCAGGAGGCAGAGGTTGCAGTGAACCGAGATTGGACCACCACTCTCCAGACTGGGGAAAAGAGTGAGACTCTATCTCAAAAAAAAAACAGCCCTTAATGAATGTGATTTTACTGCGTGTATCCGTATGTGTCTTTTTCTTGAAGGATTCCTTCCATCTTCAGATGTGAGTACTTCACATCAGAGCTGTGGGTTTGGAAGTACATCCATTTCTTTCAAGTGACACTGTTTATACATCTACAGGACCCTGGGTGTGTTTAATTTCATAGTTTACTTCTCAGAGGCTAGTCTTTCCCCCTAATTTAGAAGTTCTCAAGGGATACCTAACATAGATGATAAGTACTGATACCAATACTCAGTTAAAAATTTTGCTTGGACTAAATGAATTATCACTGACAAGCAGATAGGTGGGCTTTGCTGAGTTTTTTTTTTTTTTTTTTTGGAAGCAGTGGCACGACCTCAGCTCACTGCAACCTCTGCCTCCCAGGTTCAAGAGATTCTCCTGCCTCACCCTCCTGAGGAGCTGGGCCTACAGGTGCATGCCACCATGTCCAGCTAATTTTTGTATTTTTAGTAGAGACGGGGTTTCACCATATTGGCCAGGCTGGTCTCAAACTCCTGAACTCAGGTGATCCGCCTGCCTTGGCCTCACAAAGTACTGGGATTACAAGCATCAGCCACCTCGTCCAGTTTGCTGAGTCTTAAAGAATAGTTAAAAGACAAATATTTCTAGGCAATCATCTTATATTTTCTGTAAGTAAAAAAAGGTTTCCTTAATACATCCTTTTTTTTTTTTTTTTTTTGAGATGGAGTCTCACTCTGTTGCCTGGACTGGAGTGCAACAGCACAATCTTGGCTCACTGTAATCTCCACCTCCCAGGTTCAAGCAATTCTCCTGCCTCAGCCTCCTGAGTAGCTGGACCTACAGGCGTATACCACCACACGCGGCTAATTTTTGTATTTTTAGTAGAGATAGGGTTTCACCATGTTAGCCAGGCTGGCCTTGAACTCCTGACCTTGTGATCCACCCACCTCGGCCTCCCAAAGTGCTGGGATTACAGCATGAGGCACCACACCTGGCCAAGGAATCTCTTTTTAATAAATCTTCTATTTTCATAAAAGTAAGTAACTCCTGGCAGGGAGAAAAATACAACCTAAGAATAGGGACTTTGGTCAACCATTAATGATCTTGATCTACCTGTTAAAATCTCCTGCATGATCATAGAAAAGCTGTAGATGTCCGACTTCACTGTGGCTGCCTTCTGTAAGATCACCTCTGGTGCGGCCCAGTTGTACAGCTGGGTAGGGAGGGGCACTTGAGTCAGGTCCCTCTGTACACCTCCATCCTGGCTATGGAAGGAAACACACAAGGCAGGACTCATGCCTTAAAGGGCCTTTTATTAATTAAATCATTCATTCAGAGTCTTCCCATTGCCCAGGCTGGAGAGCAGTAGCATGATCTCGGCTCACTGCAATCTCTGCCGTCTGCTGGGTTCAAGCGATTCTCCTGCCTCAGCCTCCCAAGTAGCTGGGCTTACAGGTGTGTGTCACCAGGCCTGGCTAATTTTTGTATTTTAGTAGAGACAGGGTTTCGCCATGTTAGCCAGGCTAGTGGTTCTTTTAATCAACACATTGCATTTGTGAAAACTTTGTCTCTGAAGGCTGACAACCTCTTTGAGCTTCTGGAAACCTAGCTAGACACTGAGCTAAACCATGCTGCTTCAGAGCTGTTCCAACACCTGCAATTCCTTACTGTTCCACTCAGGCCCTCTCCCTGAGTTCATCTGGCAACTCTACTGCTTACCCACTTCACTCAAGTCACAGGGGTCTTCTTTCAGTTCCTCCAACACACCTAGCACATTACCCCTTCAAGTCTTTGCACTGGCAGCTTCTGCCAGGTATGCCCTGCCCACAGATCCTAGAGTGACTAGCTGCTTCTTGTGACTGAGATTACTTGTCTGAAAGTCACTTCCTCAAAGTAGTCTTATTTTATTGGTTTCAGAGCACTTGTTATTTGAATGTATGTTCATTTATTTAGTTTATTATCTGTCTCCCTTCCATTCTAGAGAGTCAGCTCCATGAGAGTAGGCACCTCATCTGCCTTTATATCACTGTACTCCTGGGCTTTCACCAGGGCCTTGATGCTTGCTGGTGAATCAATAAATGTAAGCTCTTTCAATACCCACCTCAAGCCCCATCTGCTTTATCAAAGCCATCTGGGACTTCCCCAACTCCTCATGATTGCTTTTCAGAACTCCTGCCCTTTTGGGATGGGCCCTCTCAGTTCAGCACTCAAAGGTTCACTCATTTGCTTAAAAAACTCATCTTCCCAAACAGACTCCTTAAGAGCTAAGTCAGAGCATCCTAAATGTCTTCTGACCCAGCAAAAGCCCTCAGGGTAAACTCAGCACTGACTTCTGCCCACAGGTATCATAAGAATCAAATGAGATCACAGATGTAGAAACATCAGTGAGCCATAAAGCGCTCTTTCATGTAAAGAAATAGCACGAAGGGGCTGGGCATGGTGGCTCACGCCTGTAATCCCAGCACTTTGGGAGGCCGAGGCAGGTGGATCATGAGGTCAGGAGATCGAGACCATCCTGGCCCAAAAAGGTGAAACCCCGTCTCTACTAAAAATACAAAAATGAGCCAGGCGTGGTGGCATGTGCCTGTAATCCCAGCTATCAGGAGACTGAGGCAGAAGAATCACTTGAACCCAAGAGACGGAGACTGCAGTGAGCCAAGATCGCACCACTGCACTCCAGCCTGGTGACAGAGTGAGACTCCGCTTAAAAAAAAAACGTTAGCATGAAGGCTGGGCACAGTGGCTCATGTCTGTAATCCCAGCACCCTGGGAGGCCGAGGTGGGTGGATCATCTGAGGTCAGGAGTTCGAGACCAGCCTGGTTAACATTGTGAAACCCCATTTCTACTAAAAATACAAAAAAATTAGCCAAGCGTGGTGGCACATGCCTGTAATCTCAGCTACTTGGGAGGTTGAGGCAGGAGAATCGCTTGAACCCAGGAGGCAGAGGTTGCAGTGAGCCAAGATTACACCATTGTACTCCGGCTTGGGCAACAAGAGCGAAACTCTTATCTCAAAAACAAAAAAAGGAAGAAGAATTAGCATGAATATTATGGGAGGCATTCAGTAAAGAGTTAATGACTGCCAGTTGATAATTAAGAATTAAGTTTTTAAAAAGCAAGTGACAGCAAGTTTTTTGTTGGTCTGGCAAAAGGATAGATTTCAGAGGATGAGATGGGCTTCTCAGACTTTGAGCAAACTTCCCTAAATAAAGTTTCTTGCAGCAAATCTTTTCATAGAGGGCAGTGAGTTCATGAAGTCATGAAGGTGTAAAAGGTAGTATTGACTTTCGTTGTATTGCTGAATAGTCAGGCATGGCCTGGCATAGTGTGAACAGTGTGGATATGTACACAAATCTAATATGTAAATATTTATATAGTAAACATATGCAGGCCAGGTACAGTGACTCACACCTGTAATCCCAGCACTTTGGGAGGCCAAGGCGAGTGGATTACCTGAGGTCAGGAGGTCAAGACCAGCCGATCAACATGGTGAAACCCCATCTTTACTAAAAAGAGAAAAATTAGCTGGGCGTGGTGGCACACGCCTATAAAATCCCAGCCACTCAGGAGGCTGAGGCAGGAGAATTGCTTGAACCCAGGAGGTAGAGGTTGCAGTGAACTCAGATTGTACCACTGCACTTCAGCCTGAGTGACAGAGCGAGACTCCATCTCAAAAAACAAACAAACAAAAAAGCAAATATGTTAAACATTTACATAAATATAATATACTTGCAAACACATTATATAATCATACATTAAATTAATACAAATTGTATTTGTATCACAGAAAAAACAATGGAGTGCTTTATTGTCAGAGATATATTCTGAGAACTACCATGCTTGGCTTTCCAAGTTGGAGGGCAATTCTCCAAGAGAAACACTGAAACCCACATACCCTGACAAGCCTCTCAGTGTTGTCTAAGTCCCTGGCAAGAGACAAGTCACTTATAACTATGATTTAAATCCTTTCTGTTTTAATTCCTTTCTCTCTTACAATCCCTTCTTCCTTCTCTGTTAAAGCTAGCTGGGGCTGGGGGTCTTTTTTTCTTCCTGTTACTCTAGGACAGTTATTTTTCTGAGCTTCAGTTCCTGCATCATTAAAATTACATTAGGCTGCAGCTATGTGACAGCACTTACAAGGTCAATTCCAGCTCTAAAGATTCCATTAAGAAGGAGCTGAGGCCGGGCATGGTGGCTCAGCCAGGTGCGGAGGCTCACACCTGTAATACCAACACTTTGGGAGGTTGAGGCAGACAGATCACATGAGGTCAGAAGTTTGAAACCAGCCTGGTCAACATGGTGAAACCCTGTCTCTACTAAAAATACAAAAATTAGTCGGGTATGGTGGCGCACACCTGTAATCCCAGCTACTCAAGAGGCTGAGGCAGGAGAATGCTTGAACCCGGAAGGCGGAGGTTGCAGTGAACCGAGACCACATCAGGGCACTCCAACCCGGATAACAGAGCGAGACTCCATATCAAGAAAAAAAAGGGTCAGTTGTGGTGGCTTATGCCTATAATCTCAGCACTTTAGGAGGCCAAAGCAGACGGATCACTTGAGGTAAGGAGTTCAAGACCAGCCTGGCCAACATGGCGAAACTCCATCTCTACTAAAAACACAAAAATTAGCCAGGCATGGTGGCACGTGCCTGTAATCCCAGGTACTCAGGAGGCTGAGGTTGCTGTGAGCTGAGATCGCACTACCGCATTCCAGCCTAGGCAACAGAGCAAGACTCTGTCTAAAAAAAAAAAAAAAAAAAAAAAAAAGGAGCTGGAGGGTAGGAGAAACTGCTGTATCACTTTTACACCAATATATGGAACACTATCCTTGACAGCAACATTCAACAAACTAATGGTCCTAGTAGAGTTACCAAAACTAAATACGGGATTGAAGGTTAGTGAATAATCCACTCATGTTCTCAGCTTTCTAAGAAGGGTATGTTGGTACACATGCAGTGGCTTGCTGACTGACATTTCTGACACTTCTACCTCAAGTTCCATCCTAAGGTCATTCATAGATATTCACAGACCCTTGGTTACCTCCTTCCCCCTCACTTGGCCAGTTGTTGACCCCAGAAACTCCATGCATTTCACTTCATTTCCTCCCATTTTGGCTCCATGGTCACCACCAGGCCCTGTCTCATGGTCTCCTGGCTGGTGTTCCTGTCCTCAACCTCCAATCCATTCTGCCCCTATATCCTGGAGACATCCTCTGTCATCTAGTTTAGCCCCATCTGTGTCTCTAACCAACCAACTAGGTAACTTCACACCATTGCTTCACCCCTGGGTGCCTCAGTTTCCTCAACTATAAAAGAACAGCATTGGGCTGGGCCATCTCCAAAGCTCCATTTCACTCTAGGATGCACCTTTCTATAGGAGAGAAAGAGTAGAAGAAACTGCAGTACCTTTCTCTCAACAGCAGATGGCATTCCATCGCTGACAAAAGTCTACACCTCTTGGCTTCCACTGCTCCTGAACACAGAGCCAGAGGGAGTTAACCCTGCTCTGAACCATTTCAAGTTTTTCCTTCAACTAGATCATCTAATCATTTAAGAAACATTTACTGGCCAGGCGTAGTGGCTCATGCCTGTAATCAGGAGGCCGATGTAGGAGGACTGCTTGAGCCCAGGAGACTAAGATTGTAGTGAGCCACTGTACTCTCGCCTGGGCAAAAGAGAGAGACCCTGTGTCCCCGACCCCCAAAAAAGAAGGCTGGGCATGGTAGCTCACAACTGTAATCCCAGCACTTTGGGAAGCCAGGTCAGGATGACTGCATGAGTCCAGGAGTCCAAGTCCAGCCTGGGCAACATGGCATCACCCTGTCTCTATAAAAAATACAACAATTAGCCAGATGTGGTGGTGCTTGCCTATAGTTCCAGCTACTCAGGAGGCTGAGGTGGGAAGATCGCTTGACATTGGGAGGTTGCAGTGAGCCGAGATTGTGCCACTGCACTCCAGCCTGGGTGACAAAGCAAAATCTTGTCTCAAAATATAAACAAATAAAACATTTACTGAGCACTTACCACATGTGGCAGGCCCAGAGCTGGTGATGAACTCCCCTTCTGGTGGGGTAGACACACTTGTATAGAAATGACTGTTGTATGGCCAGGCATGGTGGCTCAAGCCTGTAATCCCAGCACTTTGGGAGGCTGAGGCGGGCAGATCACAAGGTCAGGAGTTCGAGACCAGCCTGGCCAATACGGTGAGACCCTGTTTCTACTAAAAATACAAAAATTAGCTGGGCATGGTGGCATGCACCTGTAGTCCCAGCTACTCGGGAAGCTGGTAGATGAATCGCTCGAACCCAGGAGGCAGAGGTTGCAGTGAGCCAAGATCATGCCACTGCACTCAAGCCTGGCAACAAAGGGAGACTCTGTCTCAAAAAAAAAAAAAAAAGAAAAAGAAAGAAATGACTGTGGTACACTTGCGTGATACATTTGAGGAGACGAATATGCAAAGTGCCTCAGGGGATGAGGGTATCAGTACAGACTTCACAGAGCGTGTTTCTGAAATGAGTTTAAAAGGCAAAAGCAGTGTGTGCCAGGTATTCCAGATGCAGAGAGCAGTGTAGTGAAAGTGCTTTCAAATGGTCAGGAGGGAGCAGGGCAGTTATGAGGTTGGCACTACGGGTAGACTCCCACTTGGGGAGGCTTCTGCTCCCTGCAAACGGGTCTGGACTTAATCTTGCAGGCAACAAGGAGACCCTGAAAGCTTTTAACTCAGATTAAGAATGGACCATATGTGAGGCTGAGCAGCTCAACTAGCGACAGTCATCTGCCTGTTCCCATCTAGAAAAGTGCCATGGCTCCAGTCACACCCTAACAGCTCCCCTGCTTTCTCTTGCCCTGTCACAGCCCCTTTCCATACATAGGAGCAAGAGAGAGGATTTTTTTTTTTTTTTTTTGAGATGGAGTTTCGCCCTTATCACCCAGGCTGGAATGCAATGGTGCAATCTTGGCTCACCACAACCTCTGCGTCCCGGGTTCAAACAATTCTCCTGCCTCAGCCTACCGAATAGCTGGGATTACAGGCACCTGCCACCATGCCTGGCTAATTTTGCATTTTTAGTAGAGACGAGGTTTCTCCATGTTGGTCAGGCTGGTCTCGAACTCCTGACCTCTGATGACCCGCCCACCTCAGCCTCCCAAAGTGCTGGGATTACAGGCGTGAGCCACCATGCCTGGCCAAGAGGGAGGATCTTAACCTACCAATCACCTATGACACTATAATGCTCAAAAAAATCCTATCCTAAGAACACAGCATTCCAATGTTCTTAGGATAAAATTCAAATTCCTCACCAGGGCCCACAAGGCCAAGAACAACCTGGCCTCTGCTTCCTCTCCATGCAGAGGGACAAGCGGCACTCCAGGTCTGGGGAAGTGAGAGCCTTTCTGTTTCATTTGTTCAAAAAACATATGCTGAGTACACATGTGCAAAGGACTGTTCTGGGCATTTCAAATATAGCAGTGAATAAAACAGAAATCTCTGCCTCATGGAGCTTTTCATCTTTGAGAGAAGTTACAGAGTATGTGACAAGCAAAGACCTGGTAAGAGACGAGAAACTAAGCATCAGTGATGGGTAGGTGGAAGACAAGGGTAAGAGAAGGTAGGTGGGTCTAGGTAAGGGGTGTGCCCAGTGGCTGAGGCCTCACAGAAGAGCAGAACCAATACTGGCCCAAAGGCTCAGAGCTGTGGATGGCAGAAAGGAAGCACAGGGGAGAGCCTCTGCCTCTCAAAGCTTGGGGTCTCTCAGGAGGACTTTGATTCCTGCCAATAGGAAATTAAGCCCATCTACCAGCTCCTGAATTTTGACTGCCTCTCTCACTGTGCTGAGCCCCTTGAGGGCAGAAAATGCCCTCCATGTCCATCCAGGCCAGTGCCTGGCCCAGATGTAGGAGGTGTGACAGACCATTAGGCTCATCAGCACCCATCACCTTCTCTCCTTCCAAGATGCACAGCTAAGGCACAGCTCAGCTTCCCTCCAGTAAAAGGTGACTGGGCTCTGGCCACTGCAAAGAAGCAGTAATGTACCCATTTCAGACTGGCCCCAAACCCCACTGTGTCCCCTCCATGTTCTTTTTTTGCCTGCTGACTGACAGTGCAAAGAATGCAGTGGGGGATCAAGGCCTGGAAGTTGGTGAAGCTATTGGAGTGACAGAGAACACTGTCCCCACCTCCAACACATGCTGGATTGCAACAAGAGTGAGAAATACACCTCACTGTGTTAAAAGCCACTGAAAATTTTGGAGTCAATAATTACAGCATTTATACACATTGGCTAACATGAGCTCTTACTTGTTAAATGTTTATTAAAGTGTCTCCAGGCCAGGTGCAGTGGCTCATGCCTGTAATCCCAGCTCTTTGGGAGGCCGAGACAGGTGGATCATGAGGTCAAGAGATCGAGACCATCCTGGACAACATGGCGAAACCCCATCTCTACTAAAAATATAAAAATTAGCTTGGCATGGTGTCATGCGCCTATAGTCCCAGCTACTCAGGAGGCTGAGGCAGGAGAATCACTTGAACCTGGGAAGCTGAAGTTGCAGTGAGCCAAGATCATGCCACTGCACTCCAGCCTGGCGACAGTGTGAGACTCTGTCTCATAAAAAAATTATAAATAAATAAATAAATATCTCCAAATTCCTCTAGCCTTGGCAGACAGGGTAAGGCATTTGGAACAGATTTAGCCACTGATGGACAGGTTCAGCTCACCAATAAGGAGTACCACCAGATCAGATTCTGTGTCTATAGGAGAGGTCCCCAAGGGAGATCACCTTCAGGAGAAAGTCCTGCTCCATGTTGTGCCTACCTTTCCATCATGTACTCCAGGTTGGTCAGCCTCGCTTCACCTGGAGAGATGATATGGATAGCATAGGAGCTGAGGGAGCGGTGGATAAACCCCCGGAAATGCAGGTATCTCAGGGCATCAGAGACCTGGAGCAGCAGATGCACAATCACCTCCACGTGCAGCACCGGGAACTGGGACCGCTGCAAGCAAGAGATAAAATGCCAAGAAAAAAAAAAGGACCGAGGCCTTGACACTGTGGAACGTTTTGTGATTTCCAAAGTCTTTCCATATGATCCTCATGGTTACCAAGGATCCCCATTTTACAGATTCAGAACCTAAAGCTCAGTGAGGCTAACTGAATGGCCTGACGTCCCAGTGACTCATGCCCCCTGAATCCAAATCTAGATTCCTTTCCCTCGGCTGAGCCGCTTCATACCACAAAAAATGAAAAGAAACTTCTCAAAGTCTGGTATGTGCATTCGGGATTGGCCTAGGGAAAACTGCCAGGGGAGGTCCCCCACAACATCAGTAAACCTGCCCTGTCCCCTCCATGTCCAAGCCCAAGCTGCTGGGGAGAACCTGGAAGCTCAAAGGACCCTGCAGGATGCAGATTACCAATCCAGTCCCTAATCCAGTCAGATGAGCCAGAAAGTGCATCCTAAAGCGACAGAAATTTACTCACATCAGTGCACCTGGCTGACTAAAGTCTTAATGGGTCTCTCCCCCAGAGAAATGGTCTTTAGGGTAATACCCTCACTCAAGGGGGAAAAACAGGAAAAACAGAATAGGAGGTCCTGAGGCAGAAGAAAGGGCAAGCCATTTGGGGGAAGGATCCTTCCTAGAGGGGCTCTCCTCACTTCTATCTAGGGTCTTTAGAACAAAGTCATAGAGGGAAAAAAAACCAAATACTCCAAGATTTCTCTAAACCTACAACTCAGCCCAAAGCACCCATCCCAAGGACTCTATATAAGCCAGGAAAGATGTCTCCTTACCCCAAATAACCTTCAGAGGTGAGAGAGGAGCGATAAAGGCTTCTACAGAAACAACTGAAACAACTGTGGGCCGGGCGCGGTGGCTCACGCCTGTAATCCAAGCACTTTGGAGGCCGAGGTGGGTGGATCACCTGAGGTCGGGAGTTCAAACCAGCCTGACCAACATGGTGAAACCCCGTCTCAAAAACAAATAAATAAAAGGAAAAAAAAAGGAAACAACTGGGATGCAGCACAAGTGAAAATGGAGGAAAATAAAGCCAGTAGCTGCTGCATTATAGTTAGTCAAAAGGTGTCCATGTTTTGTGGGTCTGTTGCACTCTTAGATGTCTGATAAAAAAGCAGGACTAGGCTGGCCACAGTGGCTTGCACCTATAATCCCGACACTTTGAAAAGCTAAGACAAGATGATCACTTGAAACCAGAAGTTCAAGACCAGCCTGGGCAACACAGCAGGACCATGATTCTACTAAAAAACTATCAGCTGGGTGGGGGCTGGGCGCAGTGGCTCATGCCTGTAATCCCAGCATTTTAGGAAGCCGAGGCAGGTGGATCACCTGAGATCAATTCAAGACGAGCCTGGCCAACATGATGAAACCCCATCTCTACTAAAAATACAAAAATTAGACTGGTATGGTGGCGGGCACCTATAATCCCAGCTACTTGGGAGGCTGAGGAAGGAGAATCGCTTGAACCAGGGAGGCACAAGTTGCAGTAAGCCAAGATCGTGCCATTGTACTCCAGCCTGGAGGACAGAAAGAAAGTCTGTCTCAAAAAAAAAAATTAGCTGGGCATGATGGCATGCACCTGTAGTTCGAGCTACTTGGGAGACTGACGCAGGAGGATCATTTCAGCCCATGAGTTCGAGGTTACAGTGAACTATGATCTCACTACTGTACTCCAGCCTGGGCAGTAGAGCAAGACCCTGTCTCAAAAAAAAAAAAAAAAAGCAGAACAGGCTAGGTGCAGTGGCTCACACCTGTAATCCCAGCACTTTGGGAGACCAAGGTGGGCAGATTGCTTGAGATCAGGAGTTCAAGACCAGCCTGGCCAACATGGTGAAACCCTGTCTCTACTAAAAATAAAAAAAAAATTAGCCAGGCATGGTGGCAGGTGCCTATAATCCCAGCTACTCTGGAGACTGAGACAGAAGAATCACTTGAAGCCAGGAAATGGAGGTTGCAGTGAGCCAAGATCGTGCCACTGCACTCCAGCATAGGCAACAGAGGGACTCTGTCTCATAAACACACAACAGAGGGACTCTGTCTCATATACACACACACATATATATGTGTGTGCCTTCCCACCTTCCATGTTCTCCCAAGTGGCACTGCAGGCGTGGTGCTTGGTGACCCTGTGGTAAGGGCTGCTCCCAGGCCCTGTACATGCCCCACTTCTCTGCTTCAACTCCAGGATGGGGTGGGGCCCAGGAAAGGAGCTGGGTGCAGGCTCGAATGGGAAACCTGTGGGCTCTGCGAG